>CAJQUN010001424.1:0-67909 GCA_907163345.1 Haberlea rhodopensis
TTGGTCGACTGAAGTTCCCTCCCCTACCCCCAAATGTTTGTCTAATTTTTATCAGTTACGGAGTTGTCAACTTTTAAAGCTTACCATGAGGTCATGGTACATAATTTGTCCTATCCTTGTAATTTTATTTGGTTTTGCAATGATGGCTGACCGACAGACTTGGAAATACACAACATAAGTTACTCAAGACTTATTCCGTCTTTAATGTTTTAACACATTTCGAAGTTCATTTGCCACTTAGATTGTGATTATATGATTTTAAACTCATGTAGCTGGAATGTATTAAAAAATCATGTGACTATTTTATGACTCAGTGGTATGACTATTCTATGCAGAGGTTAATGAGATACCAGTGCTAAAACTGCAGTTAAAATTGATATCTATATAAAAGTTTCTGCATTGATGTAGTAAGGTGCCTGAACTTTTTTACTAAATTTGAAAAATAGTCCCTCTTTCTCTCTCTCTTGTTCTTGTATGTGTATTTGAACTATCTTGTATGCTAGTTATTTTTTTGGAACTAACAAGCACATTTAAGAAACTATACTTAACTTCCTTGTCTTGACATCATACATTCTGTTGTTCAAGTCATCGCTATGAGGAATATGGCAATTTTGAACACATTGGACATTCCGGTCAGGTTCAACCACTATAATTCTGACGCCACAAATTTCAATCCGGTATTGACTGTGTTTATCTATGCTTGGAATGCCAAATAAAGATCTCATTTGCTAGATACACTCTCCATATCTAGTTTTGTAATATTTTGCTCATTCAAATATCAAGGGATATGTCATTTGAATGTTTCTGGATCATCAGGTGGTTTTCTTATTGGGAGAACACTTGCTGTTCTGCTGACTATGACGCTTGGTACATCGATGGCTGCACGCCAGGGCCCTATAGCAATGGCTGCTCATCAAATATGCTTACAAGTATGGCTTGCTGTATCGCTTCTCACAGATGCACTTGCTACTTCTGCTCAGGTTATTCTTATGGTTTTACCCTCTTTTTGGTCTTTTGTTTTCTAGATTGCTTTAATCTTTTTCCCAACTCATTAAGTCAAGCAATCTATCCTTGTCAATCTACATGGCTATAAATAAATGCTCAAATACACATTTATTTTTTGTGGAACTAATTCGGTATAAAAAGTGCTTGTTCCCTGTACCGACTAGTTGACTGCCTGTCATCAATATGATTTGTTGTATGATCAATAGGCTACTTGTATACATTGTGGGCACGCTTTTATAGAATTATTACAATGCTGTCTTTAAATCCCAATTTTTGCTAAGTAACATTTTGAACGGCTTAGTAGATCATTTCATGTATTTGATTTTGGGTGAATTAGCAAGGAAGGCCTTTTTCTGGAAATGCGGGGGAATATTAAACTGTTTTGCCGTATGGACAATTTCTTCCAACGGTGGGGAAAGAGTGAAAATTTATCAGGCTGAATTTCTTCCCCCTTTTTCCTCTACCGAACTGCTTCTCTCATACATGGGCAAAAACAATATTTTATTGCATTCTAGTTTATAGCACCATTTTGAGTTGACACGATTTCTATGGCTTATGTTAGTTGCTAGACCTAGTTTTAGTTACAGCTCCACGTACAATTCTTTAACCCCAGAATCATAGTTTTTTTTTTTAATTCCTGTTTTGACCAGCAACAGAAATTAGCACCTCCTTGTATTAGTTTGATGTTTAGTTTTTTTTTTGTCCTGCTTCATGATCAAGACTTTAGATTCTCATATCATTAAGGTTGACGATTCTCATACCATTTAAGTAGTGGTTATTGTGCTACAATATTGTTTTTTTTTGTGTGAAAAGAAATGGACATGAAATAGATGTTTTGCAGCTATTAGAGGTTTTCTTTGCATGTTCTGATATTGACTTTGATTTATTTTCGTAGAGAGCCAAACGTAAATGATTTCTTAAAGAGTTATGTTAGGTGCTTTTCCCAACAGCTAAACAATGTTTTATTTATTTTCTGGATTTGTGACTGAATTATGGGTTTTGCCCCCAGGCCTTGATTGCTAGTTATATATCAAGAGATGATTACAGATCCGTGAGGAATCTCACACAATTTGTATTAAAGGTACTTGTCTTCTTATTCAGTATGTTCTGAGGCCGGCTTAAGTTTTCTTGTATTATTGGTTTCATTTTCCTCTGATTAAGCTTTATTTTTGTGTTTCTAGATAGGTTTTGCCGTAGGTGTTTTCTTAGCTCTGGTTCTGGGTGTTTCTTTTAGTTCTTTGGCCGAACTTTTTACGAAGGATGCACAAGTACTAAGAATTGTTAGAACTTGTGTTTTGGTAAGTGAATAAATCCATGCCTTTCTGGAAGCATTCTCGTTAAGGCAGACACAACAATGTCTCCTAACATGATATTGATGTAAATGGTGCAGTTTGTCAGTGCCAGCCAACCTATAAATGCTCTAGCTTTTATCTTTGATGGACTCCATTATGGTGTTTCGGATTTCCCTTATGCAGCACGTTCAATGGTAAAAGATTATTTGATAATCTTTACACTATGTGATAAAGCTTGATAAATGGGAAAACAAAGCTCTGATATACATACATACATGGTTGTGAAACGCAGATGGTGGTCGGGGCTGTGTCTTCTGCATATTTGCTAAGTACTCCTACCATCTTCGGACTTCCGGGTGTTTGGTCGGGCTTGACTCTCTTCATGGGACTGAGAATGGTGGCTGGATTTATCAGGTTAAATGTGTTGTTTGATGGACACATGGGGCTTAGCCCCACTGGTTGTCATGCTTCCCAATTATGGGAAATGAATGAGTTCGAGCTATTTGGTTACAAATTATCCCCAACCACAAAGTCCAAATAACAGCGTGCGAAATAGAAGCCCACTCTTTCATTTTCCTGCTGTGAAACCATAAAGCCTTGTTTTGTAATAAATGAGTTTTAGGATCTATGCTGAGAGCCACTTGAAAACCCAACCAATGATAGCACTTCATCCAAATGTCATAAGAGAACGGGCATATGGAGAACAAATGAACAGTAGATTCTTCTATAGGTTTTACTCTGGTTTTTACTTGTATTATGCCAAATAAATTTTTAGATGTACTAGAATTTCATTGGCTTGAAGAAGAAAATATAAAAAAATTTGCACAACCATTTGTAAACTACATTTCTCCTACTTTCAGGGTATTGTCACATAGGGGCCCGTGGTGGTTCCTGCACGTCAACGAGGCCAAGGTCGGTTCCGAGCTGTTCAAGTTGTTTTGGAAGGATTTTTGATAACTTCTATCATAATAATACAGTTTTTTTGTGACTTTCAGGTCACTAGTTGAGAAATTGAGATGTGAGGAATGCATGCATGAGCCAACCTAGGAACAACTAATGAGAAACTCCAGGATTTCGAGACTGTCTGCAGCAGCTGAAGAAATGGAGTGTTCGACTCTCATTTGAAGTATATGCCTAGGTAGGTGTAGATGACGATAAAGATATTATTGAACCATTGCCATAACCGGCTGTCCTATTGATCTCCTCAAAAACATCAAATTTTGATGTAGGATAAGAGATTGTTGCTCTAACTTGTCTATACGTAGAGATCAAGAAGTGTTAGCTGATGTTTTAGGTTTCGACTGAACACAATTCATCTTAATTACATTAGCACCATACACAAGATATAATGCAAGAGAAAATTATATATATATATATATATATATATATATATATATATATATATATATATATATATATATATATATATATACTTTTCTATTGACATTGCCCAAGGGGCGGTGTCAGGTATCAGCATGTTGGTCAATTTTTTCCTAATTTGATAGAAAAAATTTCAAATGGCTGATTTTAACAATTTTTTTTTAAAAAATGACCATGCTACTGTGATTTAATGTGAAAAAAATAAACAAAGGATTGACTAACTTTTTTTGAAAAAATGATGTCCATCTCACTATAAATTGAAAAATTAACATTTGAAGTTGTGTGCATCAACAAAACATTTTTGACCTTCGTCACCCCCACCAAAATCAGATCGAAGGAGAGAGGTGTGAAACGGTGAACAAAAAACTTCAAAAATGAAAGAATCCAAATAGCATATTCATCACTCGCGGCTCCAGCAACATCGCCCACCAATGCGCCCAGCAGGGCATCGATGTCACACTCCTCGTCGCACTGTCTCCAAGCTCGAGGAGGCCAAGCAATCACTCAATCTCGCGACCGGTTGTGACGTTATGCGAAGTCGTGAAGCGGTTGGTGGAGGAGGTGATTCCTTGGGCTATGAATTGGTGGAATCTTGATGGGATTATCTGTATTTTACAATTTGTTTTGGTTTTATTCGATTTTAATTTAATTCTCTCTGATTTTTGTTTGGCAATTGTATATATGGTTGATTTGATATCAAATTTTGTTTGCGGTTGTTGCTCCTGAGTTGATGGGATTTCGAGAGATTGGTTTGAAAAATTGATGGTTTAGTTGATTTGTGTGATGATGAGCACTAGTGGACGAAATTTGTGAATAATTTACTGGTTAAAGAAGTTCGTTTGTGGATTTCTGGGAGTTGTCTTCACCAAGTAATTGCATGGACAAAGATAAAAGATTGAATCTGCGTGTATGATGGAGTTGTGTAGCCATGTAGGAATACACATCGTTCGGCCACATGCCTCTTAACTTTTTCAGTTGTGTAAAAAATTGATCATATCTATGAAAATGGCTCTTAGCCTACAAATTTAGATGTAAATAAACTAATCTCGTGTGTAGCAGATTCTATTATAGAGATATGATATATTGTCTGGCTAAATAGTTGAGTTTCATATCGTTAGAGGTTTGTGGTTATGTTACTTTGGGCAGTAGGATACACATTGATCCATGCCCATGCCCAGCTTCTAAGTTCTCAACCATGCAAAAATCCTGAACAAATTCCAGGAATAGTTTCATTGCATCATATCTACACAGCACTTGTCCATGTATCTGCACTTCACTTTTGCTTCTAAGTTTTTAATATGATGCTCCACCGTTACTACTATCTATTTGGTAACATTCAATTTGACATTGTTAGTAATAACAAGGAGGAAAGTATACTACCGATTTCTTTAGTAGTGACATTTTAAATTTCCATTGCTTTGTATGTATTAGTCACTACAATCTTTCTAGCTTTTACTATGAAATGCCGCAATGGAATTCCATATAGTGTTTGGTCATTTCATTAGGTGCTATTAGCAAATGTGGAAAAAGTCTCAGACCGGAAGTGTTTCATTGACTGTTTGTCCAAACAATGTAGCCATATTGATATGGTATCTGAATGTAGCTCTGTTCACTTTTATAGGTGTTGATATCAGCGAGGCGCAACGTGTTTGTTGAAATCATTGTTGTGGTCGTGCTCCACTGGATGATCCAGCCCACCATAAATGATGTATCAGCGAGGCGCAACGTGTTTGCTGAAATCAGATGATGTGTCTGATTCAAATTGATGTTTTAGAGTTGGTTGATTTGTAATGAATCTGATTTGTGGTTGGTTGATTTGCTATGAATGCAAGAACTGCCAAATGTAGATAGTGTTGAGATATTATTGCAGGTAGAAAAAAATCAGGAAACATATTGGTAATTTTGTCCAACTTTTCAATATTAACTCCAAAGTTTGCTCAATCACCTTCTGTGTACATTGTGTTGATTTTTAATGGAAAAAGAAGATTTAAAGATTCGAAAAGACAAGAAGAATCAAATTAATGTGGCTATATTTGAAGGCATCGATCTAAGGTTAGTTAGACAACAAACAATAATTGTCCCATGTCTTAAGTTGACATAATTTGTAGATGATTCTAGTAATGCCGTTATAGTATCTAAGACAAGCCAATAACTAGGCTCAAGTTATTAACTAGGTTCAAGTTATTGCCGAGAACAAATTATCTTTGGTTTCACTTTGACTTACGTACTGGAGTAAGTGTTTGCAACTATGGATGTGTAGATTATATGAAATGAAAGAGTATTTGGACCTTATTGTTTTGTACACAGTGTGATGCTTTTTGGTGTTCTTAGTAGTATTTACTATGTTCATAATGTTTTGTTGATATGATGTTCATATGTATTTGTTTTGTTAATTAGGACCATTAGATAGTAAATACCTTGGACGACAAAGTAATGTCATTTACATGGACTAATTAATAGATCATTTCATAATAATCCAATGAGGCATTATCTAATGTACTCATAATCGCCAATCAACTATTTTTGCATTGTTAATGATGCAATGAGACTTGTTTAGAAAATGTTATAGTTGGTTTTTATATTGAATTGGTTCGAAATAAATTTCATTTGATTAACATGTACTCATTATAATTTGATATTAACTTAAAAGTTCAAATTAATTTTGTATTATTTATTATAATATTTGCAATATTTTATACATGCTATTTAATTCATTATAATATTTTTTTATTATTAAATTAAATAAATAAATTTAATTTGATTAACTAAAATTTAATTAAAATAAAATAATAGAAATAAGTGCAAAAACCTCTACAAGGGTATTTTTGTCATTTTACATAAAATTAATCTATATCATATATTATCAACTACACCAAACATAATATAGTTTATCTGTGATATCCCCGAAATATTAATTGTAATTTGGGCATTAATTATGTTTATGTGATTATTTATGGTGATAATTAATATATGTGTTGTAATTAATTATCTTGGTGAAATGCTTAGTCACATGGTATGCGTGACCCGATTGTGCATTTCGGGATGCATGTTATGCATGTTGGGAAATTGGGGGGGTTTATTATGGTTGATTATGGTAATGGATAATTATTTGGTAAAACATGGTTTTAATTGGGATTTTGATGCATTTTGGTAAAATACTTTTAAAATATCATGTAGGAGTATTTTATACATCATGGTAATTGTTGGGGGTACAATTTTAATTAAACCCATTTAACCCATTACCCCCACTCTACCATCACTTTACCAAAATCCCCAATCCACTCTCCCCAACCCTAACCCTTACCATTTTTGAAAAATTGCTCACAAGAGGAGGATAAATCCTTACAAAAGCTTGGTTTGTGGGATTTATTGTGAGATTTGGAGTCCTCAAGAGGTATGGATACCTCCTTGGTGTTTTAATGGAGTTTTGGTTTAGTTTTGAAATGGTATTTGTTATTTGGAATTGGGTTTGTTTTGGGTTGGTATGGTTATTGGTTGGATGTTGGATTTTAGGTTGTTTTATAGTGTATATTGAAGGTTTATGGTGTTTTGTTGTTGTTGTTGGGTTGGAATTTGAGTTGGAATGGATTGGGAAGGTTTAAGGTTGGAAAATGATGATTTTCATGTTGCAGGTCGCGGCGATCGATCGCCCAAAACGGAGCGATCGATCGCCCAAAACGGAGCGATCGATCGCCCAAAACGGAGCGATCGATCGCACGCAGGCAGTGGCAAATTATAACGCTTGGCGATCGATCGCCACATGTGGGCGATCGATCGGTGAGGCTGGCGATCGATCGCGCCAAATGTGGCGATCGATCGCCAAAGTCAGAAAAATTCAGTAGCGGGCAGAATGATCTCGCGATCGATCGGGCCCTTGTGGCGATCGATCGCGAGATACAAAAAATGTGTTTTTGGGCAATTTTGTGGAATTTTTGATATTGGACTATTATTGGCTCCTAATATTGGTTTGTGTGAATGTGTAGAACCATCCCAGGTGGCCACACAACCTAGGAGATAAAGTCCACAACACAACACATTTTGGTACAAAGGTACGTAGTGAGACGTACGGGCATCGGACGATAAAACGTATTATTACGCATTGAATTGATTATGCACTATGGTTGCACACATGGAATTAATTATGCATTGTAGTTGCATACATGGTCTTGGTTACGCATCATGGATTGCATACATGGATTGGTCATGCATTGTAGTTGCATGTGTATATTGGATGCATTGGTGCATGTGATTGTGAGTCGAGATTATATTCTAGTGATGGAGAATACTTGCCGCCAGTGGCGTAGCGATGTGAATACTTGCCGCTGTCATACCGTAGCGATGAGAGAATATTTGCCGCTAATATGAAGCGAAGAACACGACCGCTGTCATATTTATAGTAGGGATATTAGTGCCGCTGGTATTGTCTAAGCGAGGGGTATTTTCGTTGTCATGTTAACGCGAGGGGTATTATGTCACTGATATAATAAGACTTGGGAATCGAACACGGTATACATGGAATGGATGCATGTCATGACATACTTATTGGTATTATAATCCATTGATTATGATTGTGGTACAGGGACAACCAAATGGAGCTTTAAATGTATTAAATACAGGAAGTGATTCGTATTTACGGTTTATGCATTTAAATTACAATCATATTATTGTGAATATGATTTATATCCATGCTCATGGCTTTGAGGATGTTCCTGTAGGTACTTTTGGGCGGACGGGCTAAGGCGGGTTGATGCGGTGAGCTTGTGAGGAGTGCTTTTGATGTAGCAGGCCTAATTCTTTTGTATAGTCTCTACTCTAGGAGTAGTGTAAAGCTATAGGATTAACATTCAATTGGTTAGGAATGTAATTAATCCCTTTTGGAAAATTTTTTTGGTCTGTAATCCTAACGGCTCAGAGGCATCAACACGAACTTTATATTCATTAGATGCATGTTAGCTCTATTTATGCCTTTAATCCACACTTAAGGAACTACGGTCCTTACATTATCAATTAGTTTACTTATCAACCAATTATCCACTTTTTAATCTATCCAAGCACTTATCCTATCACAGCAACCAAGCACAACATAGATTATTATTATATATATTTAAATATATATATTATATATATGTTAAATGTTATTATTTATATATTATATATATATACACTATTATCATATTTTATTATTATTATTATATGGTTATATATATGTACTAGATATATAATATTATTATTAATGTTATTATTTATATTATATATATATTTATTTTATACTATCTATATCTATTATTATTAATGTTATTATTTATATATTATATATATATATTTATTATTATATATACACACATATATATATATATACATATTTATTATATTATGATTATTATATATATACACGTTGCCTATCATCGTACCTCTTTTGCAGGTTACACCCTTATCATAGGAATGAGTTGGAGATTGATCTCCTAGGTGTTTATACAATCTCATAATTTTGTTGTCCCTTTTGAACCTAGATCTTGGGATCTCCATTCACATAGGTTGGATATCCACTACAATATTTTGATTATATGGTTTTAATCTCATTTCCCTCGATAAATTATATACTTTATCTCTAGGCAAACTTTTTGTAAGCGGATCCACAAAATTCTATTCTCCTTTGACTCCACATAGTCAATGGATATAACGCAATTAGATATCAAATGATTAATGATATTATGTCTACGACGTATATGTCTATAGACTTACAATTATACATGTCACTCTGTGCCCTTCATATAGCCAATTGGCTATCACAATTTATTTTAATTGCAAGCATAGGTTTTTCCCCAACAAGGAATTCTTCCAAGAAACTTCTAGCCATTCGGCTTCTTGTCCCGCTTTATCCAAAGCTATGAATTCAGATTTCATAGTGGATCTAGCAATACAAGTTTGCTTTGTAGATTTCCATGACACTGCATCACCTCCAATGGTAAACACATAACCACTTGTCGACTTGGAGTCTTACGTGTCCGATATCCAATTTGTATCACTGTATCCTTCCAAAACAGCAGAATACCTTGCATACTGCAATCCATAATTCTGGGTGTATCTTAAATATTTAAGTACCCTCGTCAATGCCTTCCAATGGTCATTGTTTGGATTGATCGTGAATTTACTTAGTTTGCCAACTGCATATGCAACATCAGGACGTGTACAGTTCATGAGATACATGAGACTGCCAATTATCATTAAGTATTCTAATTGCTTGATAGGGTTTCCTTTATTTTTAACCAAATGTAGATTAGGGTCATATGGTGTTTTTACAGATGACTTGTCATTTTCAAGAAATTTCTCAAGAGTATTTTCTCAACATGACTGCGACAACACTCATCCTTCGGATATCTTGGAGATGTTAATTCCAAGTATCACATCAGCTTCACCCATATCTTTCATTTCAAAATATTTTATTAACATTTTATTCGTCACGTTGCTGATTTCTAAGTTGCTTCCCACAATGAGCATATCATTAACATACAAGCATACTATTACATATGCTTTAGGCGTGTTTTTCATATATACACATTTGTCACACTAGTTAATTTTTGAAACCATTTGACAACATTATTTTGTCAAATTTTTCATGCCATTGTTTCGGCACTTGCTTAAGCCCATACAATGACTTAACGAGTCTACATACCTTTCTCTCTTGTCTGGAAACCACAACCCCTCGGGTTGTTTCATATAAATTTCATCCTCAAGTTCCCCATCGAGGAATGCCATTTTTACATCCATTTGATGTATCTCTAAATTGTGTAGAGCAACGATAACGATGATCACTCAAATGGATGTAATTCTCGTGACTGACGAATATGTATCAAAGTAATCAATGGCTTCTTTTGTCTATATCATTTTGCCACCAGTCTTTGCCTTGTACTTATCAATTGAATCATCAGACTTATATTTCCTTTTAAGAATCCATTTGCATTCTAATGGTTTACTTCCAGTTGGAAGGTCTACCAATTCCCACGTGTGGTTTTGCATTATGGATTCTATCTCGCCATTAATAGCCTCTTTCCACATAGGAGCATCAGGATTAGATAATGCGTCACTAACCGATCTTGTTTCATTATCTAACATATATGTCATGAACTCAGGACCATAAATCTTTGCTACTTTGGTCCTCTTGCTACGTTGTGGCTCTTCAATTTCTTTTGAGTCATCGATAGCCACTTCAAATGTCCTTTTCTTAGGACATATTTCATTGTTTGTTTTGTAGGGAAATATTTCTTCAAAAAATACCACATTTCTTGATTCCATTATTGTACCTTCATGCACATCACTTATTTCAGACTTATGTACTAAAAATTGAAATGCACTACTATTCTTAGCATAACCAATAAATACGCAATCTATTGGTTTAAGCCCAATTTTAACTTGCTTTAGTTTTGGTACTTTTACCTTAGCCAATCACCCCCACACTTTTAAGTATTTGTAGGAAGGTTTGTGGCCTTTTCATAACTCATAAGGAGTTTCATCCTTACTTTTGTGTGGTATTTTGTTTAGAATATAGTTGGCCGACAGGATTGCTACCACCACAAGTTTTGTGGTAATCCAGAACTTATTAACATAGCATTCATCATCTCTCTTAGAGTACGATTTTTACGTTCGGCAATACAATTTGATTGTGGTGAATAAGGGGCAATGGTTTGGTGAATAATGCCATACTCAGTGCAAAATTCTTCAACGGTGCTCCATATTCTCCACCTCTATTGCTTCGAACATTCTTTATCTTTTTGTTAAGTTGATTTTCAACTTCATTCTTGTATTGTTTAAATACTTCCAAGGCCTCGTCTTTGCTTTTTAGCAAATAGACGTAACAATATCTCGTAAAATCATCAATGAAGGTAATGAAGTACTTTTTCCCACCTCTAGTTTCCAAAAAAATTAGATCACATAGATCCGTATGAATTAATTCAAGAGGTGTCGTAGTTCTTTCAATTGAATGAATGGCGGTTTCGTTAACTTGGCATCGACACAAGTCTCACACTTATGTTTCAAGTTAACATTCATTTGAGGCAATAAGTTTAGCTTCATTAATTTGTTAAGTGAACCATAACATGACTCAAACGATCATGCCATAAATTACAAGACTCAATCAAATAAGTAGAATCGCTCACTTTATTGCTTTCAAATTGACGTATAACCGTCATTACAATCATTTTGAAAAGCTTTTCTCTATATAATCCTTTCCAACAAAAAACTCCATTTTTGGAGAGTATAATTTTTCCAGATTCTAAAGTAGTCTAAAACCCGCATTGACTAAAGCCGATCCAGATATCAGGTTCTTTCAGATTCTTTCGGATGTCAGGAACATGTAGGACATCTATCAAAGTCAACTCCTTTCCCAAGTCATCTTGAGAACCACCTTCCCCAATCCAACTACCGGAGATGTAGTGGAGTTTCCCATGTAGAGTTAGCGCCCACTTATTGGAGTGTATGTGGATAACATGGCTTTGTCCGAGCACACATGTCGGGTTGCACCAGAATCGACGAACCATTCCATAGGATTGTCCACCAAGTTCGCTTCAAAGATCACTGCGGTTAACATTAGATCATTCAAGTCATCCGAGATCCGATCATGTTCGGTCACATTGACTTGATCTTTTGCTTTCTCACGAATGTCTTTGTTACGACAATCCTTTGCCATATGATTATGTTTTCCACACTTGTAGCATTTACCTTTGAACTTCTTTGCATTTCCATTTTTGGAGGCCATACCGTCAAACTTTCGCTTTGATCCGGTTGTTTGTTCAACTAGGTTAGCTCGTGGTTCCATTTGAAACCTACCCGCCTTCCTCTCGGAAACCTTGTTGTCCTCCTCGATTCGTAGTCGAACCAAAAGATCTTCAAGACTCATCTCCTTTCGTTTGTGTTTCAGATAGTTCTTGAAGTCCTTCCACATAGGATTCAATTTTTCAATCATAGCGGCGACTTGGAATGAATCGCTTAGACTCATTCCCTCTGGATGAGTGTCATGTAAAATCACTTGTAGATCTTGTACTTGCGCCATCACATGCTTGGTATCAACCATCATGAAATCCAGGAACTGTCCAACTATGACTTTCTTCATGCCGGCATCCTAGGATTTGTACTTCATTTCCAGCGATGCCCAAAGTTCTTTTGTTGTTTTCACAAGACAATAAACGTTATATAATTTATTGTCTAACCCGTTTAGGATATAGTTCTTGCATAGGAAGTCACTTTGATTCCATGAATCAAGTGCCGCCCTCTTTTGGATGTCAGTCTCTCCTTCTTCAACCGTAGGAGCCTCCTCGGTTAAGACCCTTGCCAAACTCAGCGTGGTCAAGTAAAAGAGCATCTTTTGTTGCCATCGCTTGAAGTCGTTTCCATTGAACTTTTCAGGCCTTTTACCATGATGAACAGGAGTTGTTGTTGCACTCGAAGAAGCCATTTTTCGCCGATAGTGTCTTAAGATTGTTGTCCAAATTTCTCTTGCAATGTGTATGTGATATCCCCGAAATAATTATATGCAAATTGGGCATTAATTATGTTTATGTGATTATTTATGGTGATAATTGAATTATGTGTTGGAATTAATTATCTTGGTGAAATGCTTAGTCACATGGTAGGCGTGACCCGGTGGTGCGTTTCAGGGTGTATGTAATACATGTGGGGAAATTGGGGGGTTATCATGGTTTAATTGTGATGGTTAAATATTATTTGGTAAAACATGTGTTTAATTGAGGTTTTGGTGCATTTTGGTAAAATGCTTTTAAAATATCATGTTGTGGTATTTTATACATCATGTTAATTAATGGGGTACATGTTTAATTACAACCCCTTTATACCCCACTACCAAACTTTACCCTTCTCACTTTACCAATTCCCAAATCACTCTTCCAAACCCTATCCCCACCATTTTCGTTTTTGACTAAAGGAGGAAGGATAAATCTTCACAAAAGCTTTGTTTGTGAGATTCTTGGTGAGATTTAGAGTCCATAAGAGGTATGGATACCTCCTTGATGTTTTAATGGTGTTTGGTTTGGATTTGAAATGGTATTTGTTGTTTTGAAATGGGTTTGTGTTGGGTGGGATCGCAGGGGTGTCGAGGAGGCCACGTGGGAGACGGAGCGGCATATGGTGCAGCACTACCCGGAACTATTTTCTGGTATGTGATTTATGTTTAGTTTCGTTTGGGTAAGTGCATGCGATTTTTGGGCGAAATCTTATAAGTAGGGGAGCATTGTGATATCCCCGAAATAATTATATGCAAATTGGGCATTAATTATGTTTATGTGATTATTTATGGTGATAATGGAATTACGTGTTGGAATTAATTATCTTGGGGAAATGCTTAGTCACATGGTAGGCGTGACCCGGTGGTGCGTCAGGGTGCATGTAATACATGTGGGGAAATTGGGGGTTATCATGGTTTAATTGTGATGATTAAATATTATTTGGTAAAACATGCATGTGATTGTGAGTCGAGATTATATTCCAGTGATGGAGAATACTTGCCGCCAGTGGCGTAGCGATGTGAATACTTGCCGCTGTCATACCGTAGCGATGCGAGAATATTTGCCGCTAATATGAAGCGAAGAACACGACCGCTGTCATATTATAGCGAGGGATATTAGTGCCGCTGGTATTGTCTAAGCGATGGGTATTTTCGCTGTCATGTTAACGCGAGGGGTATTATGCCACTGATATAATAAGACTTGGAAATTGAACACGGTATACATGGAATGGATGCATGTCATGACACACATTATTGGTATTATAATCCATTGATTATGATTGTGGTGCAGGGACAACCAAAGGGAGCTTTTAAATGTATTAAATACAGGAAGCGATTCGTATTTACGGTTTATGCATTTAAATTACAACCATATTATTGTGAATATGGTTTATATACATGCTCATGGTTTTGGGGTTGTTCCTGTAGGTATTTTTAGGCGGACGGGCTAAGGCGGGTTGATGCGGTGAGCTTGTGAGGAGTGCTTTTGGTGTAGCACGGCATAATTCTTTTGTATAGTCTCTACTCTAGGAGTAGTGTAAAGCTATAGGATTAACATTCATTAGTTGAGAATGTAATTAATCCCTTTTGAAACTTTATTTTGACACTGTAATCTTATCAGCTCAAGGCATCAACACGAACTTTATACTCTATAGATGCAAGTTAGCTCTATTTACGCCTTTAATCCGTACTTAAGGAACTAGGGTCCTTACAGTGTATCTTAAGAATGTAGTAACAAGAATAACAATGGCTTTACAGTTTATGTCGATGCGAGATTTGTAATATCCGTCCTTAAAATAATATTGCCCCGCCTTGGTGCTAACAGTTTGCTTTGGCGATTTCTCTCACAAGATACAACGACTATGATTTGTGATAGGAGCACTCCAAATCACAAATCCACAAACCACAATGATTTGAAAGCACTCAACTTTATGAAAGAAGAAGATAAACAAAATGCTTCAGATTTTGGTCTCTCTAATTCTTGTTAAACTCAAAAATTGTGTGTTTAATCCAACCAATGAGTGTTCTATTTATACTAAATCAAATTGTGCCTCCAAAGAACACCATTTGGATGCACCAAATCATGAAAAAACGCATTGCACCAATCTGCTGAACCTACATGGGGTGCTATCGATCGGTCAAAGGGCGCGATCGATCGCACCCTTTATATTTCAATTTTCTGTATGGCTCGATCGATCGAGCAATTGGCCGCGATCGATCGAGCCATGCAGAACTTTTCAACACATATTTTTTTGTTCGAGCCGTGATCGATCGGCCAACATACGACGATCGGTCACGGCTTCCAGTAGACTCCGACGTACGGATTCGTTTTGTTTGATCTCCGATACTTAATTGTAATTCAAATACGCACCATTTTTCCAACACAAACACATAATGCCCCTGCATTTCCATTGAACTTTTTCGCATCTTATAATTCAGTTGTGATGCGTATGTCCTTTAGTTTTTGATAATATTTTACTTTCACATAAGTCGGTGGTTTTGGCATATGCTTGGTTCAATTCCCTTGGATGATTTGTATGACGATGCTGTCCATTCTGTTTTTAGCTGCACGGTGTTAGTCGTTTGCAGATTCTGCAGACAATATTCAATGCAGCTGTGCAGACAGGAAGAACTGATGCAAATGACTTGACCTCAAGAATTCAGGCAATCAGTGTCCTTTCTGTACTATCACGGCACCGGAAATTTGCTCTAAATACGGGAGAACTTCGTGAATTAGTGTAGTTTATGGCTTCTATGGCTTTTCTTCTTCTTCCCGAAACCTGTTTGCATGAGATGTAAAACCATGCATGCAGCATCTGCTTCTACTTGTAACATCTCTAAATTTTTAGTAGAAGCCAGGTGCCAAAAGGCATTTTTATTTTTTTATTTTTTATTGAATCTTGTTGAAGGGCACAATCATCATAAATAAGTGAAAGTTGCTCTTGGATCGCTCATTATATGAGTTTAATGCACATAAAAAACTCATTATATAAGTGTAATGTCCATACCAAAAACTATATTATTATAGTTAATATAAACTAATAATCTTGTTTCATATATGCGGCAGACAAATAACTCATTCACGAGAATCATTCAAGAAAAACGGTGGTTCTCTGGATACCTGAGAGTGGTAAGAAGAAATCAGGTTTCAACTCAAAACCAACTGACAATGAGTCGAGTAACTCATGTATCTTAGAAAGAGCTAGCAAAACTTGTATATTCTAATGTGGGACAACTCTGAATAGAGAGATTAATGAACTCTTGATTTGCATATCCATAATTCCCCCCCTTCACATTTATTTAACATTTCGCTCCTCATGTCGGAATGATTAATAGGTTATATATTTTCACCAGGAAACTGTGAGCCTTTTCAAGTCGGTTATCGGAATTCTCCATCAAATGATAACAAGTTCGGAGGAATGAAGTATGTATATGAGAAAAGACCCTCGTGTACATAACTAAATTTGTTATCTCCACGCAAATTAGGCATATGGTGAAAAGAGATTGTTTCTATAACACATAAATTTGTGAGATATACATTAGATTCTGATGTACACTTGTGGATAAGTAATTTTATACTTAACGACGAATTAGATACTCTACAATAATAACAACAACTAAGTATTTAATCTCAATGGATTGAGGTTGACTACATAAACCATTAGAGAAATCCAGTTGTGTCGTTCACACGCGCCAATCTTATCCAAGAGCTTCTTTCGGTCAGAATATCTTTGTTGATCCCTTTGAACTCCAAATCTTTGTATATAACTCGATCGTCTCATACTCTTGTGGAACTGATAATAACAACCTTCTATTATCTAAATTGCTAATTATGACTAGGACCATTTTGCATATGTATAACCAATAGCATGTCATTCAGTAGAACTCAATAATTTAAGGGATATTTTATTTCATTTGTGCATATGACTTTAATGAGTACATTTGCTACTCCAATTAAGATTTTGTTTTACTAATTTAAGAAATTATTTAAGTTAGAATAATTTAGAGTTGTATTACTAGTATAAAGTCAACCACACCATCCCTACTGCAGTGCAGGAGGTTGTGAAGGTATATCTGTATTGAGTCATGCAAAACCAAGAACTTCTTCATATTAATGTCAAATTGATTTTAGTTGTTTGATTGGTGATGGTTTAGGAGAATTTTTAAATTTATTTTTTCTCAACTTATTTAAACTCTTTTACTAGTAATTAAAATAGATTTGAAATACATCCAAACTTTATATATTTTAAAATTTAAACTTGAAATTATTGTCTTAAAACAAGGAATTCTGACACTATGTCTAAAGGTGTGTCCTAAGTCATATAATCATGTTATCTCCCTTCGCGCACTCGAGTTCTAATTACGAACTGACGGATCGAGTGCTTGTGCGGCGTTTTGAGACGTACTAAGTTTTACTAAGTTGCGCACTGACGATCTGGTCGTGATCTGACGCATTGTTGTGCGTGCTGCGTTTACGACTAAGTTTTATTAAATTAAGTACTAAGTTTTACTAAGTCATGAACTTGAATGCTAGATATTCTTACTCCGAAATAATGTCATTTTTAATAAATTTATATTATTACAAAACATGTTGAAACACAGAGGTAATATTTGGTTTATTTTTCGAATTCATTATCTTATGACCAAATATTAATAATTCATTTTCATTTTTCATTATCTAAAATATATTTTTTGGAGAACAATATTTATCCGTATTAGGAGAACGGTCGAATAAAAGATTTGAATTGCAATGTAATGTAAGTTTGTCAAATATGATGTGTATTTTGTATGTATAACTTTATTTTAATAGGCGCATTAAGACGCACACGCACTCAATTTTTTTTTGAAATTGACTCACTCGCGCATCCGCATTCGCCCATATCATGTGACTTAGGGCATATCTGCCAGGGCGTATCTTGCCTTTAGGCAAAGCTGGCACATAACAATTTAAGATGATATCATAAATAAGTTTAAAATCATTTAATTTTATAATAAAATAATTTAAAAATAATAAAAATATTATATTGTCTGCCAAAAAAGATTATATAAGTTTTTATCAACCTGATTCTAAAATTCTGATAACGCCCTTTGCGAATACGTGTGTTTGTCTATGTATATTTATATACACACACCTGCGGGTGGAAGTGTTGGTGCAAATGGTTATATAATATTAATCGAGTTGTAATGAAGAAGATTGATGATTAGTTGTATCCACATCAGATACTTATAACAATTCAACATTGTAATCTTTAAAACACATGTACTTGCTCGTTTGGTCATTATAAATTACATAAATTGTTGTCATCCTTATGTGAGATTGATTAGTTGCCACATTTCACAGGCAGTATCGCATTTTACGGGCAGTATCATATGAGGTAATTATGTATGAATGATAATATTATTATCTAATAGTTGCTCTGTTCCTGACAATACAACATCAATCAAATCAAATGTAGAATTGGTCTTTGTTACTCTATGGGGTAGTATCCTATGAGGTAGATTCATCCATTGGATATGTATATTTTCATCCAATATTGATGAAAATATACTCATCTAATGAATGTGACTATCCCATGGGGCATCGGGGTAGCCAAGAATGTGATAGGCATGTTGGAATCTTTAATGTACATATATAGTAATGATAATAATAATAATTATTATTATTATAAACACCATTTATAAAATAGAAAATTTTAAATGAATATTCCATTCGATCCTTTTCAATGGTAATATAATATGGAAATTTTGGCTTCTACCGCAAATATATACTTTTTATAATCTATCTGAAACTGACACATTAGTGCGTCATCAACCACAATAATCGAGGTTTGACTCTCTTACTCTTATTTAATATATAGAAATATTATTATATATATTGTATATGTTTACGCTAACCCTATGGAAAAAATATTATATTTAACATTGCAAACATTAATATTTTGTATCGTCTTAAATTATATTTTGACCTCTTTAAATTTTTTATTTATTATTTTTTACATCTTGAATAAAAGTTCTATGATGCGCTCTGGGCAAACCCCTAAATAGTCAGATAGATCGGATCCATAATGCATGAGCCCGGCCCAGGATTTGTGGGCTAGACCCGGTCCACCATCCATAACCAAGAAATGAATGGAATATTCTGACTGATTCTATCATAGAAGGAGTAGAATATTCAATCACACAGCCAACATAAATGAAATAACAACACTTAGAATAAATCAAACTTTTCATTAGATTTATTACATCAGAACCATATCCCATTGGCTGGGAATCGTTGACAACCATATGTATACACCAAGAGAATTAACCCCATTTCAATTAAAAAATAATAAATCATTAAAAAATAATTTAATTAGGGATGAACCATGACGCAATGATAAAAATTATTGTCATGTGATCTGAAGGTCACGGGTTCAATTCGTGTGAACAACATCTTGCATTGTAGAGGATGATTGTGTGCATTATGCTCAATGGATCCGACCCCTCCTGGACATCGCGGAAGCTTCGTGCAACGGGTTTGTCCTATTAAAAAATAATTTAACTCCCATTTCCAACCTTATTAAATATTTAGCCTAATCATGAATTTATGAAACTTCAGGCAATTAACAAATATTTTTCCAAAAGAATCAAGAAACAATGACACATAAATACACATAAATTAATTTGGGATACCTCGTCACGCATTCAACATGAATCTAGATGTGTAAAAAGATTCAAATGGACAACCTATGTTTTAACTTTTTTTTAAAATAAAATAAAATAAAAAAACTCAAAGTTTAGATTGTGTTTTTTTTTTTTTTTGAAAATGGGGGGAGGGGAATTTTTTGTAAAGATTTTTAGGTTAATGCCAGACGAACACGGGTCAGTTCCAGAGGAGACAATACGACTTACCGCTCGGCTAGGGGGACACCTTTTAGATTGTGCTTTTAATTGAAAATAAATGTAAGTATAACATTCTACCAACTCACACATAATTTTAATTATAAAGTATAAGTTGCTTGTTATAGTTAACTAACATGGATCAACTTTCTTAAACAAAAAAAGCATTGCTTGTTGGTTGTGCATAAGCACTAGTGAATAAAATATAATATAGTAGTTATCGACACACTTATTACAAAAAAATACATATATTATTGTTTGGTACGTTGGAGTGTGGAGGGACGACTTATAGTTGAGATGCGGTGATTCGAAGCTGATTATGAAATAGAGGCAGCAAATGCATGTCCCTAAGAGGATCTTGAGAGACATACGCATGCCCCTAAGAGGATTTCGAGAGCCATTCACATATACAATTATACACACACATGCCGAGAGTCTTGTGGCTCAGCTGACACTAGATTCATTAAGGAGATCGATGTCTCGTGTTCGAGCCTCATCCCCTCCCCAATTCCCCATGTAGTTGTAATAATTGCTCAAAACCTATAATACTCGATTAATTAATAATCTCGTTTAAATAATATTTTTGGCTGATCCCGACTTGGAGCTAATAGGCTAAACTAATAATTCGTTAAATTTATAAAACAATATATATTTAAGAATCCATATAGACCACATATAACTACATATGATGATTAATCTATGAAGACTTCGTTTCTTGTTGAAATTGATGTAACTTTGAATCTAATATATCTGACTTTTCTTAACATGGTAAGAATTTCTGATGTGATTTTCTAATAACTCAACAAAATATGGTTGTTTTAAGAACTTCCTTTCGAGAATATGGCTCTATGGTAGAACTATCATCTTCAAACACATCACCTTTAGCAGTTTTCAAACACTCTCAATTATTTGCTCGTCAGTCATAGGATTTTGTCGATTTCAAATCCATTAACTGTGTATACATAAACAGTTAATTACCTAATAATTACGGAATTACCTACGATTTTTCTGTTCTTGGACAGATCAAATTTTTTATCTGCATTTCATGCTAAAAATAAAACATCATACATGCAAAAAGTCAACATATATGTAAGTATTTATCAATGGGCAAGATTCTCTCACTTTTTATATGATTCACTGCCACCCAATATAGCATCATCACAAGAGTGAAGATTCTTCGTACTTTTTCTCTCTCATTGCCATCACACGCCCACAAAAAAAAAAAAAAAAAGTCACAGCCCAGAAGAAACCTGAAATTTTTAACGATGGTTAGGGGAAGAAGAGGACATGCATGAAGGAAAAAATATATATATGAACCAAAAATTTGCTTAAATGATTACCTTTTTTCCTTGTTAATTAGAGTGGGATTCATTGAGAGGGAACAGGAACGAAACTGGAAAATTTTCTACTGTTACAGAATGTGGAGCATATTGTTGATTCATAAGAATTAGTTAATTCCTTGTCCAAGTGAGATCTTCTTTTTCCTCTCTGTTCTTAAATTTGATTTCATATATATATCATGTTCATATGTCTTTTCCATTTATAAAATGGTGTTGAAAAATATTTGTTGGTGTCACTGTTACTCAACCCTTCATTTTTCTTTTCTCTTGATTTCAGGTGTACAGTTAATTTTCATGTAGCAGATGTATATTATATGAAGAAATTGTACCATCTTTTCTGGTATGTCCGAGCTGATCCATCACTGGTTTGTCAGAGAAATTTTTTTATTTGAATTTCTGGAGTGGTTTTTGAAATATATATGCATGATTCAGTATATATTTGGAATTCTTTGCATTTTAATTGTATGATGATCCAGGTTCATAATAAATAGCACTTGTTGTTATTGATGATGGAAGATTTTGGATTCACCACCGTTGATTTCAATCTTATGGATCAACTCTTGTACGATGGATTCTGGTTAGAGACTCAGACTGCTGATGGATCCAACTTTTGGCAGCCTATTTCAACTCATCATTTAACCTCTCCTTCATTTATTTTTCCTGCTTCAGACAACATAGGCAGCTGGAACACGAACCCAAGTCAGAACAATATCTTAAAAGAAACACAAACTTCAGATTTGTTCCTTAATAATCCGCAAATGGACCATGATCTTTTTCATAGCAATGAATCCACCGTTGCATCAGGTTCTTTAAATAACCCCGACATGGAAATGAACACAAGGTTGTGGGTTGAACCAAACCGAAACCCAATCAATGCTCGTGATCCGATTTCAGTGAGGAAGAGATTAAACGATGCTATTAAACGCCTTAAAGACTCCGTAAGAGATAAAAATGTGCTCATCCAAATCTGGTTTCCTGTAAAGAAAGATGGCAGACAAGTTCTTGAAACTAACAACCAGCCATTTTCACTGGATCCCAACTGCAAAAATCTAGCTGAGTACAGGGATGTGTCTAGAAATTATCAGTTCGCAGCAGATGAGGAGTCCAGGGAGTTTGTTGGGCTGCCAGGCCGGGTTTTCTTGAAGAAGCTGCCGGAATGGACTCCGGATGTTCGGTTTTTCAAAAGAGAGGAGTATACACGCGTTAATCACGCGCAACAGTACAATGTTAGAGGATCACTAGCACTTCCTGTTTTTGAACTGGGGAGTCGTCGTTGCTTGGGGGTGGTTGAAATCGTGACGACTACTCAGAAACTCAATTACCGCCCTGAGCTTGAAAATATCTGCAGAGCTCTACAGGTCTTGTTTTATTCATTGCTCTAGTTTTACATTTCGTTTTGCTTTTTTCCCTTATTTCCATATACCCTAAACGAACAAAGGATGCACGTAAACTGATTTTTTATAGGATGTTGATTTGAAGAGTTTTGATGTTCCAAGTCCTCCCGGTATAGAGGTATAGAACGAGAACTTTTCAAGTTTCCTCGTCGTGCTTGCTATCATTGGCAATTAGAAATAGAATTTTTAATGCATAAACACAATATGTGATCTCAGGGTTGTGATGAATCTTACCAATCTGCTCTGGCGGAGATCAGAAATGTTGTGAAATATGTATGCAGTGTGCATGAACTGCCTTTGGCACAGACATGGACGCCCTGTACTCAACATCATAAACAAGGGTGCCGACACTCCGATGAGAATTATGCACATTGTGTTTCAACTATTGACTCGGCCTGCTATGTGGCTGATCCCCAAGTTTCGGGCTTTCACGAGGCATGCTCTGAACACCACTTGCTCAAAGGTGAAGGTATTCCTGGGAAAGCCTTCATGACTAATAAACCATGTTTTTCTGAGGACGTGACGGCTTTTAGCAAGACAGATTACCCTCTATCACATCATGCTAGGATGTTTAACTTGTGTGCTGCTGTGGCAATACGACTCAGAAGTACCTACACGGGAAAGGCTGATTTTGTTCTAGAGTTCTTCTTGCCTCTAAAATGCATAGACTCCAAGGACCAAAAGATGATGCTCGACTCATTATTATCTATTATACAACAAACTTTCCAGAGTCTCAGAGTTCTGTCCCATCAAGAGTTGGCTCAAGAAACTTCAGATAAAGAAATGGGTAGCACTACAGGCGGTAGGTCATATGAGGAAAATTGGCCTAATTTTATTACTTCTCGTTCAGAAGAACCTTCTCAAAATTCTCCATCCTGGATCTTGAATATAATGGATTCCCCGCATAAAGGTAAAGGAGTATCTCTTTCTTTTGATGATAATAACAAGGAGGAATCAGGAGGAGAGTTCAAGGTTACAACCCAGTGGGATAATCCTGGAAACTTTTCCCCTTGTGGTGGGTATCTTTCCTTAGATGGGAAAGCAAACGAAAAGAGACGGACAAAGACTGAGAAGACCATCAGTTTGGAAGTACTTAGGCAATATTTTGCTGGGAGCCTAAAAGATGCTGCCAAGAGCATTGGAGGTATGGCTGGCTGATTAGCCTTGAAGCAATAGCTTTAGTTTCTGAAAATTACTAATCCATTTTCTTTATTTCGATTTGCAGTTTGTCCTACTACTCTGAAAAGAATATGCAGGCAGCATGGGATCACCCGATGGCCTTCTAGAAAGATAAAAAAAGTAGATCATTCGTTGAAGAAACTCCAACTTGTGATGGATTCGGTCCAGGTTGCCGAGGGTCCTATTAAGCTCGGTTCTTTCTACAGCAACTTCCCGGAATTCACCTCTCCGAAATTACCCGTAAATACTTCAAATATCAACACTCAGAGTGCTTCCAAATCACCTTCTTCCTCCAGCAGTCATAGCACCAGTTCAAGTTACTATCTTTCTACTGGGGTGAAACAATCATCTCTCACTCTCAGTGGAGATGCTTTGTCAGCAGAACAAGTGACTGATCAAGGGATGCTAAAGAGAGCAAGGTGTGATGCAGAATTGATTCACCTAGAGGCCCCATTAATGCCACAGAACAGCAGCAGGGAGGTGAAGGACATAGTCCCTTACAGGATAAAAGCCACTTTCGGGGAAGAAAAGATCCGATTCACTCTGCATCCACACTGGAGTTTTAATGACTTAAAAGAAGAGGTTTTAAGGCGTTTCAATGTAGAAAATGTGGGTAAACTCGACATAAAATACCTGGACGATGATGCTGAATGGGTGCTTTTGACATGCGACGCTGATCTTGATGAATGTGTTGACATACACAGATCATCCAAGACCAGGACCATAAAAATTAATGTCATTAATAAAGCTTATAACCAAAGTCTTGGAAGTTCATTTGGTAGCAATAAATAGTGGCTTCTACAGGACTTAACAAATTATCCTCTTTTCCAAACAATGGAGTTTGGCCTTTGGGGACTGTTTCACAACCATGGTCTTATTTTTATTAGACCAATGGAGGTGGGATATAAAACTAGTGTGTTAATTGATCTACAAGACGTGTGATTAAGACAATATGTAGGGGGAAAAAGCGTTGGCACTCAAGGTTACAGTGTCATTTCTCTGTATCTGTGTTCATTTGAGCTTATATAAATGAATGAAATATGTATAAGTAGTCCCTTCATGCTCCAAAGATTGCATTTGATATCGTCATTATCATTATCATCATCGTCATCATTATTCCCTTTTCTCTTATTTTTTTTCGTCATCGTCGTTATTCCATCTTCTATTGAGATTTCTCAGGGATCATCTTTTCTCAGGGATCATTTATGTGCCCAAAGGGGGTAAATTATCACGGACTGTTTTAGAGAAATTTAAAAAAAATTCTAATATAATGAGATAACAATTTTCTATATATATATATATATATATATATATATATATTATCTATATCTATATACCTATAAATGTGTGGATGTTGTGATGGTTTTCCAATTGTGAAATTACTTATACACCCTTCATTCTCATGCATCTATGTATAAATCAAAAGATACTAAAAGGACATACTATATCTATATCTATATACCTATAAATGTGTGGATGTTGTGATGGTTTTCCAATTGTGAAATTACTTATACACCCTTCATTCTCATGCATCTATGTATAAATCAAAAGATACTAAAAGGACAAATTCGTTGTGAAATTACTTATACACCCTTCACTCTCATGCATCTATGTATAAATCAACCAAAAGATACTAAAAGGACATATTCGTAAATTTCTAATTTCTATATGATATTGTACCTATCTATATCTATATACCTATAAATGTGTGGATGTTGTGATGGTTTTCCAATTGTGAAATTACTTATACACCCTTCATTCTCATGCATCTATGTATAAATCAAAAGATACTAAAAGGACATATTCGTTGTGAAATTACTTATACACCCTTCACTCTCATGCATCTATGTATAAATCAACCAAAAGATACTAAAAGGACATATTCGTAAATTTCTAATTTCTATATGATATTGTACCTATAAATGTGTGGATGTTGGGATGGTTTTCCAATTGTGAAATTACTTATACACCCTTCATTCTCATGCATCTATGTATAAATCAAAAGATACTAAAAGGACATATTCGTTGTGAAATTACTTATACACCATTCACTCTCATGCATCTATGTATAAATCAACCAAAAGATACTAAAATGACATATTCGTAAATTTCTAATTTCTATATGATATGTAGATTTTTTACATTGATTTTTTCCCTCAATAAATTCTAATGTGTGGATGTTGGGATGGTTTTCAAATTGTGAAATTACTTATACACCCTTCATTCTCATGTATCTATGTATAAATCAAAAGATACTAAAAGGACATATTCGTAAATTTCTAATTTCTATATGATATGGAGATTTTTTACATTAATTTTTTCCCTCAAAATAAATTCTAATAATGATTTATTTCAATTTCATTATTATTTGCGTCTATTTTACTATCATAAAGTGTGGATGATGAACATTGTGTTCCAATTGTGAAAGGACAAAATGAGACATCCGTATAAATCAAAAGATACTAAAAGGATATATTCGTAAATTTTTAATTTCTATATGATATGGAGATTTTTTACATTGAGCACAAAACATTTTATTTTAATTTGAATTGTTTCTTCACTAATTTGTATCCTTGACTTATGTGTCTATTGGTAGACCGTAGACCTATGGGTATGTTTGTCATTTTCCTTTTGTATTGTTCCTTGTGATGATTTATGGTATAGAATTTAATGGTTATTATATGTATTATTGGGTGCATGTATTTTCTCCCCCATGATTGTTCATCTTCTTTTCGTTGGATGTATGGTAATATGATAGGTAATAGATTCATGGTATATAATTTAATGATTATTGTATTTATTGTTGGGTTCTTGTTAAAAAATATGATATTCCATCTTTGACCCAATTTTTTGTGCCTATTTTCCACCAAATGCCCATGCATTTAATCCAAAACACACAACTCATGGTCAAATTAGTAATACACAATACAAAACTTTACCTTTACATCCACACTTTTACATAGGTAATATAATAATAGATAATAGATAATAGATATAGATTATATGATATATAGGTATGTATGTATATGAATAGATGGAGGAATGAAGGGTGTATAAGTCATCTCACAATTGAAAAATCATCACAACATCCACACATTTCACCCGAAGACAATAAAAAAGACTTCAATGACCTCGTCTTGCTTTACTTCAGGGGGGTGAGGTGATGTCATATGACATATTGGCCTTCTTGGGTAAAATTTCCTCAAGAACCGAACCGTCATATACCGAACATAGTGGCACCGAACATGATGAATACCGATCACATGGTAGCCGAACCGTCATATGACATATTGGCGTCGCGTTTTTAATTAATATTTGTTTAATAAATTATATATAATCTTACTGGTATCCACGCGACGCACGCGCTTTATACTAGTACCTATAAATGTGTTGATGTTGTGATGATTTTCCAATTGTGAAATTACATACATATACTCCATTCCTTCATCCATACATATACATACATACCTATACTCATATAAATGTAAAAAACATAAATATAAATCTATATCTATACTCTATACCTCTATAAAAGTGTGGATGTTTGGCCAAAGCTTTTTATTGTTATTGTCCTACTTTGTCTAATACTATATCGGAGCCAACTCATGAATAATACTGAGGTGAGATATATTTGCATGTACGTTTCAATCTGATTACTGCATGGGTAAATCATAAATGAATCCTAACAGCACAATGTTATTAATTTTTTTCAATGCTTGGGAAACTGAATCAAAAAAAATATGATATTAATTACATCAACTGTTATACTATTATATTTAATATTTTTTTTATGAGTGTATTTGAGCCTGATTAGTACTTGATATGAGATCTTGGTTCTTATGACTGAAGAATCAAGATTCTCTAGTTGGAGTCTAAGTGGTTAATGTTAAGACGCAACGTTTTGAATTATATGATCAAATACTATCTATATCTGATGTTTGATTCAAGTTACTATATTCATCAATGTTAACCATCTATGTAAATTACCTAAAATGATAGTTGAATACAGTATTGATGAACTCATATTTGTTGGAAACCTCAACTAAATGTTACAAAAATAAATAATAGGGTTTTATTGCTTGTTCATCGGTTATATTCTTAGCCTACTGAAGTTTGGACCCCAATTATAATGAAGCATTAAATATTAGCTTTTATTGCTTCTCATCCGTTATACATCTTAAGCTGAAATATGAATGGTCATTTTGGTTGAAAATTCAAATAAAAAATATACTAACAAATAATAATAATAATATAAACTTAGAGTTGTATTGATTGTGGCTTAACATTGTCCTTACTGCTTCTTATATTTGGCTCCTCTTCCATATTTAAAACCAAATCACGACCCTTCTGTTCCTCAATTTTTTATACAAAAATGTACCAGCAAAAGAAGATACAACCCACTTATCAACTTTTTTGTCTTGCAACTTCTTTAAGACGAGTTCAATAGATAGTTCAAATGTTTATTCTATTAGCGCCCTGCAACAAAATCAAAAGGGTATTATGCTCATCCTCATGGTTCGCTAAGAAACCAACCTTCTTCCAAATCAAAACTCAAAATAAGTCAGGAAGGTGATTTTTTGTGTATGAACGGGTAATATTAAAACCTATAACAATGCAATGAATATTATGTTATTGTACAACTCTACAAAATGTGATATTCTTATTTAGTTTATACATTCTTTAAAGTTAAATGTGATAGATATTTCAAATAATCATAATCATATTAAGGATGATTTAAATTTTTTTTTATAAAAATCCTATTTGATGATTTGGAACTGAATTAATCATAATTTTGAACTAAATTAACTTGAATTTCTCTTATTTTATTATATAACATAAGATTTAAAGATTGTATTTTTAACTCCAAACTTTTTAATATGCAATTGATTCTACGTGCATCGCACGTACTTCGTACTAGTATAAATAAATGACGTAAAAAATATCAACGACAAATCCGTATTAATATGGTTCTTGTTCTTTAAAAATTCAAGCTGAAACAACACGAGTATAGAGTTCATATATATTTATGCGCACAAATACAAATGGCACTCAATGGTGTATTCAGTAATGACTTTTGGATACCACTTGACTTTTAAAAACTCTAGAACAGTCTTTTTTGAATACTAGTAGATTTGTGTGGAGTTTATAAAAGTCCATATTGAATACCTCTAAACTTTTAAAATTAACAAAAGTCATTAAACATTACCAAATGTCATTATTGAACCCACCCCACTAAGGGCTCAAGTCTATCTGTGGATATTTGAATAACTTCCAGAAGCTAGGCTGGAGCATCTCAATATATAAAGGAAGCAGGAGCTGTGCAAGAGACTAATCTTTCACTCTCTTCGATCAAACACATTGCTGTGGAAAAGTTCTTCTTTATATAGAAAGTTGAGAATGCAAGATATGAGAATTCACTGATATTAATTCTTGATTGTATGGTGTATAACTGAGAGTGAATCTCTTCTGTAAACAATTCTTTTGGTTTTAGTGGAAAGATTTGCGGGTCTGAGTGAAGTAGGACAAGTTGTCCGAACCACTACAAATCCTTGTGTCGTTTTATTGCTTTGATTAGTACGTTTGTGCACATTCTTGATTCAATTGCCTTGTATATTGATCAATCTAAATTGAGAATCAGACTGGTACAATCACTACAGAATCGATTTATCAATGCTTGAATCCTGAGCTACCCATTGGGTGAGATTAAAAATCCGTTCAATATACAGGCATATAAGTAGAAAGTATCTTTACATCGATCACAAATTCATCGTAGAAAGAAAATGGCACAGTTTCCATGATTGCAATTCCCTATACTTCATCACTTTGGTACAGTATAAAACAATGGAGTATAATATCACAAGAAGAAGCACCTCTTCATGGCCAGCAGTTCTTATTTGCGACTCGCTAGGAGTGGCTACATACGCTGTGGCAGTGGATATGTTTGATTTACGTCTTGCCTCGGACGAAGTGGGGAACGATGCTGAAGAGTCTGCTGGCCAACGCCACCACGTCGATTGATTGGCTGATGAGAAGATTTTACTCTGAGCTGGTCTCTGGGTAATGTCTCCTGAGCACCATCGATTCTCTCCAAGGTCTTCACAATTTCTTGCATTGATGGTCTGTTTTTTGGTTCACCTTCGAGACAATCTAGAGAAAGCTTAGCTATTTGTAAAGCTGATCTCGAGGGATATTTTCCTTCCAGCCGTGAATCCATAACGTTCTTTAACTTCCTCTTGTCATTTAGATGCGGCTTGATCCATTCAACCAGATTCTTTTGCCCGGTTGGACGATTTGTGTCGAGTGTCCGTAACCCTGTCAGCATCTCCACTAAGACGACACCAAAACCGTATACATCGCTCTTGACGTACAAGTGCCCTGCCCCCATTAAAGTAGATCATAGACAAGAAAAAAAACGAACGTCATTATATACGTAACCACATTTCGCAGTCTTTGCTTCGCTTTCTAGCCGTAGTATAAAAGAAATTAGCTCACGAGTATTGAAGAACGTGTCAATTACCTGTGGCTACATATTCAGGGGCAGCGTAACCATTGGTTCCCATTACCTGCGTTGTTACGTGGGATTTGCTTTCTGTTGGGCCCATTTTTGCGAGACCAAAATCTGATAACTTTGCGTGGTATGACTGAACACAGATGAAAAATCAAACCAATGTCAAAAAGATAAGTGGATCAACAAATTTATAAACCATAGGAATATATCATTTCTTGCAAGAAAACCAACCATACAACTAGATTGATTGTACATGCATAAGTATAAAATGCATGTGGCGCAGACGAATGAAATAAAGCATAGCGATGACAGCCAATCATAATTATCCCTCCCCCGATCAAAAAGATAATTATATCTATGTTAAAAAACGAAAAGATTAATGTTCTAGAACAAGCATGGTTCGCAAAAACGGTCGTGGAACGGCAGTTTCGGCTAACCATGAGAACGGGAGAGCTATAGCGATTCATAGTGTGAACAGTAGCTTACCCCATCAAGCAATATGTTGGATGCCTTGAAGTCTCTATAGATAACTTTTCTATCTGAAGCATGCAAGAATGCAAGACCATGAGCTGCTCCGATTAATATCTTAAGCCTAATGTCCCACGGAAGTGGCTGAACAGAAGAACCCCCTGAACCCAAGAATTTGAATCATCAAATTTTCATATATAAATTAGTGGGGAATATATTAATACATCCCGTAGTTTGGGTTCATTCATGTTTCAGAGCCTAAAATTTTGATTAACCCAGTTTAATTCCTATAATTTTAAAAAAGTTTTTAATTGTCCTGATGTTAATTCAGTCTTAAGAAGCAAGTGGTTTTGGATTGAATCGAGAATATGTTTAAATTTTAGGAACTGAATTATAACAAGCTAGATCCGGTTTAATCCCTAAAGTTTTAAAAATATCCATCAATCAGTCATGACTGACAAATTTTTAAAATATGGGTCACTAATATTTTAAACACAGAGAACAGGAAATTAACCCAAAAGCGTTTTATCCCTAAATTACTGGTCCTCCGATTCAATCATTGACGCGCTTACTTCCGAACAGATGGTTCTCTAAGCTCCCTTTGGGCATGAATTCATAGACCAGCAATAGCTCTATTCCCTCCCAACAGTAGCCCAACAGCTTCACCAGATTGGGATGAGAAAGTCTTCCAAGGAAATTTATCTCTGACTGAAGAATTAAGATTGATTAGGTTTAATGATCAGAAATTCTATACGATCAAAATAACACATCGTTTACTGGTATTGTAAGAGACCTGCCATTCTTGAAATCCCTGTGTGCTTTCTGAATTCAACTTCTTTACAGCAATAACTGTTCTTTCCCCATTTGTTCCCAGGAGCCATCCCTTGTACACTTTGCCAAATCCACCTTCTCCCAGAAGTGTGTCACTTCTGAAATTTCTGGTGGCGGTCTTTAGCTCTGAAAACGTGAAAACCTTCAAGTTGGGAAGGGGTAACATCTGGCCGGCGGCGGAAGCCGGAGAGCTCGTCTCATGATCGCTTCCGGAAAATATGCTGCTATTCCCAGAAACATTAGCGATCTTGCTTGACGTAGACATTGTTGTAGTCGCCACTGCATCACATCACACAACATCATCATCATCATCAATTTCAACACACGAAATTCACACATAAGACACTAATAAACGCGAATACATATTGTATTAATTGGAAACCGGTATCTGATAACCTGAACTCCATTGGCTGCTGCTGTTGGAGGTTTCGATCTGGTTAACGTAGCTGTTAACACTGGGCGATCTACTACCACTACGACTCAAGCAAATTCCCATGTGTACGCACGCCACTAAGATTTAATCCTGATACCCAAAATTACAGAAACACTGATCCTGAGACGATGAGACCTGATTATTGAATGAGACAATTATATTCATCCATTGATCAAACTCCTTAATTTCTTCGAGCTGAAATGAAATTAAAGGTCTGGAAGATTGTTTCAGATCAAATTGTTTTGGAGTTGGGTCTTTGTCTTAGCTCGTAATAAATGGGAAGACTTTATCGATAATAAAAAACATCGATGTAGGTGAAAGTCAAGTCAAAGGGTGTGAATGTAGAAATCACAAAGGTAGACTTTTTCTTCTCCAAGATACATTTTTTTTTTCGGGGAAATACAGTCATTTTTTCCGCTATACGCGAGACTTGATACTAAATCAATTTTAAAAGGAAGAGAACTGTTTTTAGAGATATCAAAATGGGTCAGGCCTATACGGTTCTGGCCCAACCCGACCAACCAAATAGATGTATTGGACTAGCATTTTTTAGTCATGCAGAAAGGCAGGCCGCTGGTTTTGGCAGGCTGACCCACGAACCTGACCTTTTTTTAAATGATTATTATTTTTAAATCTCAATTCATAAATAGGAACTCGATATCACATTCAAGAATCCGATTTAATATATATTTTTCATTTTATCGTGCTTAAAAGTTGCATAATATATTGTAAAATTGAGTAAAGTACTGATTCACTAGTCAAGTATTTTTAGTAGCAATGCTAATACCTAGATAAAACCTGAAGTAATTTACATCATTCTTTTAGCATCAGTTTCATGCTTGACAAGTTCAATTGGAACTTTAAATTAAAGGAGATCGCATCAGTTTCATGCTCGACAAGTTCAATTGGAACTCTAAATTAAAGGAGATCGGTGCTCCTGCTTGAGCATTGTATCGACTAAGATAAATAAAAAGATTGATTGTTCTTTAAAAAATATTTATAATATCATTTTCTAGCCGGTTTCGCAATTATGTTTCGTATTGAAAAACGAGTAGTCCCTAAAACTCTACCTCTTAATTAATTTAATTTAATTAGCACCATTCATTGATGCATTGAATTTTCAAAGTCAAGAACTTGAATATATATATATATATATATATATAACATAATTATCTATAAAAAAAAATTGCTCACGTAATTTCACACGAGTTTACAAATTTAAAAACCACAATACAGTAAAACCTCAATAAATAATACTTGATAAATTAATAATATCTTTAAAATAATATTTTTTTCTGGGACAACTTGGTCTCAACATTATTAATTTAATGCTTGATAAATTAATAATATCACTAAATTAATAAACTTTTATGGTCCTAATATTATTAAGTTATAGGGTTTTATTGTAGTTGTTAACTTATTAAATTTCAAAAATATTTTTATTAAACTTAAAATATACAGATTTAAAATTTAAAAACCACAATACAGTAAAACCTCAATAAATAATACTTGATAAATTAATAATATCTTTAAAATAATATTTTTTTCTGGGACAACTTGGTCTCAACATTATTAATTTAATGCTTGATAAATTAATAATATCACTAAATTAATAAACTTTTATGGTCCTAATATTATTAAGTTATAGGGTTTTATTGTAGTTGTTAACTTATTAAATTTCAAAAATATTTTTATTAAACTTAAAATATACAGATTTAAAATTTAAAAACCACAATACAGTAAAACCTCAATAAATAATACTTGATAAATTAATAATATCTTTAAAATAATATTTTTTTCTGGGACAACTTAGTCTCAACATTATTAATTTAATGCTTGATAAATTAATAATATCACTAAATTAATAAACTTTTATGGTCCTAATATTATTAAGTTATAGGGTTTTATTGTAGTTGTTAACTTATTAAATTTCAAAAATATTTTTATTAAACTTAAAATATACAGATTTAATTTATGCCATTTAATTTTAGCACTTTTTTTTGGCTCAATAGATAGATTTGAAGACCCAGATGGAAAATATATATAAATATACTGCTGGCATTGGTAATGCAATAAATTCTTTTTTAGTGACTCTAAAATCTTGATTATAATCACTTTGAAATATTTTTCAACTCACAATTTATTTGAATTCATAAACTCTAAGATCCAATACTGTTGGCATTTGTAATGCAATTGTAAGGTATTTCAAATTTCTAAGTACGAAGTCATTTCAAATTCAAATTTTCAAAGACGTTGTTGAAACGAAATTCGATCCAAATGCAACACTAATCACATATATGGGTCATCTGAATCATGAAAGGAAATATTTCAATCTATTAAAACATTTTAGTATTATAAATTCATACAAAATTTAATATAAAACACTGGTATTTAACAATATAAAATTATATATAATGCATCTATCTTAACTGCGAATATTCTAAATAAAATATTCTCAATTGAGAATTTGATCTAGCACAGGGAACATTAATTGTTGCACACAAGTATGAGATTCAATTCAATGTGCACTTTCAAATTGCAAAGTCAGTATTTCATTGGTCGTGTAGGCAATTATTGATTCAATAAATTTTAAAAAAGACATTGTTTCAAATAATTTACATTGAATGAGAGAATTATGAGCTCCTCGGTCTTGCCAAAATCAATATGAGATTATATTCACTTTGGTCAAACTAGAGTTCGAATTATACTTGGCTTATTTTAACCCCACCCCACTCAAAAAAATAAATTGAAAAAAAAGATAGAGAAATATCCCATGTCGTTTATTTGGAGGGGTTTGAAAGTGAAATATAATATTTAATTTAGAGGGACGAATTCAAATATATATTTTTTAATATCACATGGTCTATCAATTTTTGAACCAAGATTTCTTGGGTAGTGGAAATCTTCTTCACGGCAAAGAAATAAGAGCTAGTGGCAAATAGTTCTTTTATGATTTGCCAAAAGTCAAATTACTTTTTGTGGTTTGAAAATATGTATTTTACCCCTCTCTCCTCCCGTGGTTTACAAAATATGCAGTTCATCTCTAAGATTTGAAAATATGCATTTTACCTTATGGTTGTGAAAATAAAAATTTTATCTCCTTATAGTTTTTGAATATGTGTAAAAGTACACCCTACACATATGGGGTAAACTGTCTATTTTGTAAACAACATAGGGTAAAATGTCTATTTTCACAAATCACATGGGGTAAAATGCGTATTTTCAAACTACAGGGAGGCAAACTGCCTATTTTGTAAATCACAGTGGGGTAAAATACATATTTTTAAACTATATAGAAGTAATCTGCCTATTTGAAAACCATAAGTGGATAATCTACCAAAACCCCCAAAGAAATAATGATAACAAGAACGAAGACTATAATAAAAATATATAGGAGAGAAAAAACCCCAATATAAAATAGTCACTTGATTCAACCCAAAGGCAATATATATATTCACTTTAAATATTCAAGGTACTAAAACAATATTATTTTTTAATCTACATTTATTTATTTTTAATTTAATACAATCTTACACTATTTTGGAGAGAGGATGGGATGGGGAGTGGGAGTCCTCAAACCTATTTTAACATGTGTTCCCAACATTATGTGGAATTATAAGAAGAAGAAAAAATGATTAATACAAGAGGGAGTGGGTTTTGATGTAGAAGTATTTAACTTAAAAAATTAATTTATTAAATGGGTTTTTAAAATTTTTTTAGAAAACAAAATAGTTTGAAGATATAATAGCAAAAAATGGATTTTTGTATTTCTTAAAAAAAAACTTGAATATGAAGCCATAAAACAATATTTCTCTAAAAACTTTATTTCAATTTTTCCTTTAAAGATGACTCGACTGACCAGTAATCACTTTAAATGATAATAACTTATCCTTACAAATACATTCAATATTCCCTATAATTTGGTCTAATGGGAGAGGTCTGAATTCGATACCAAGTTGACATAACTTCCATCTCCCACCACCAACTTAACAAAAAAATACACTCAATAATTTTGCGAAAACGTTAAACAAACCCCTTTATAGACAGGGGCGAATCTATGTGGCCCTGTTCCCTCAAAAAAAAATTAGCTTTATAAAAAATATGTATTTAAAGCAATTGTATTTTGGACCTAAAAATAGCATTCTCCCCCCCCCCCCTCCCCACTAAAATTATATTTTGATGCCTTAAATTTTTTTACCTTCCATTTTTTATGTTATTATTTTTTGTCCCCTCAACTTTTAGGCTAGATTGCCCTCGTTTATAGAGCATGAAACAGAATCACTGGAAATTACATAGATATTGATGGTGGAACCTAGCAAACACACTGGCAAAAAAATGAAACACTTCACTATTGCTAGAAAATATAAAGTAGCTAGGCCAATGGTGGTTAAAGTTTCTTCTAAGAAGTTTCATTATTCAAATGTCCAAATTGAGAGGTCCACAGATAAGACTTATGATTCTTGTGTAGGATCCTTTGACATTGTCAACATTGAAGTTAAAAGCTTATGGCTCTGATCAAAACCGTTTGCCATTTGATAATCTTAAACCCTTTTCTCATTTTTATTTTTATGATGCAGAATGCAAAAGAGGTGCAGTAGCTCAATTCTTGAGCAGCTTAACTGCTTAAGTAATTGGATTGCAGAGTGATTAGGATGGCAACAAGGCGAGTTTGGGATGAGTTTGGCCAAATACTTGACCCGATGTAATATCTGGGCTTAATTTATATATTTATGGATGTTGGCTTAATTTATACATAGAGCTCGTTTGGGGATTATTAAAACAAATGACCTTTATTTGACATAGTTTTGAAATATAACCTTTTTTCAATTTTTGAGTTTTGTTGGACCTTTGCTTTTTATATGTGTTTGGAGGTCGTTTTACAAAAAACAAATATTTAAAAATACCACAAATCAAAAAGAATATTTAATCAATGTTATTTTCAAACTATCCCACTTGTTTTGGTCCAGATTAGAGATGTCAAACGGGTCTTGTCGTACTGACATGGTTTGTTGAACATGTAGCAAGCCAATTATGTTATGTAGGCATGTAGTTGGACACCAAATCTACATGAAGTTGCATGCATTGTTAATATCAGAATTTCATGTACATGTGAGTTGAAGGCTACTATATAAAGACCCAAATCAGAATGGAGACACATAGATACACCATTACTCACTCAAAAAATCTCTACCAAAGCTCTCACCACCCCTGGTTTCTTGTATGTAGTTGAGCTCTTGAAGTTGAGTGTAGAATCAAACTACAAACTTGTGTGTTGTAACATAACAGTGATTTGGTAAGACTTCTAGCATAGATGATATTTATTTGTTGGTAGTTCAATCATGTGAACATAGTGTTGGTCAATTTCTATATAATTGTTATGTCTTTGCTTTGGAATGAAATGGAATTCAAGGAATTAGTTGTAGTTTCATGGCTACATGTTCATACCATGACTTAATATTCTTTGTATGAAGTTTTGGAGGTATGACTGTAGAAACAATGGTATAAGGTGGAAGAGCTACATGTAAAATCGTCATGTTCTAAGAAAACAGAGCATAGTGATCGATCGCTACATACGCGGCGATCGATCGCTCGAGGCTAAACACAAGAGAGGTGGTGTGTTTAGTGATCGATCGCTAGCATGCACCGATCGATCGCTAGGTAGTGATTGATCGTGTGAAAGTAGAGATCGATCCTAATTGGGGCAAAATGGTTTTTAAGGATGAAGCGATCGATCGCGTGTAAGAAGAGATCGATCGCTAGGGTTTATATTTTGAAATACTTTTGTGGAAGTTGATCTTGAAGCCTATTATGACATTGTATATTGTTGGTATTCATGTAGCACCATCACAGGGGACAGGACACAGAGGCGATTAATACTGACGCCTGATATTATATATTTTGTATCGCACAACAGGTACGTGTTGACATACTCGTATTGCTGTTATTGATATGGTGCTGTTGAGTATATATATTGCGATTGAGACATATGATTGTTGTAATCATATTATAAGTTGAAGCCATATGAGAGGTATGCCATTGTTGGACATATGCTTTGGCTGTTATAACGTGTGAGGATGGTTATATGATATGTGCTGCTAATATGAGACGTGAAGGCTGAGCCACTGACATATTAAGCTGATATGCATATCATATCGGTCCCGTTATAACAGGATGATAGTTGAGATATGTCATGACATATTTGCATATTGAGACAGAACAATCACAATTGCGATTTCCGATGGTTATTTATCATATGTTGCTTATTGATATAGAACTGATATAGTTGTCTATCAATACTCATGTTGTGTGATTGTTTCTGTATGGACTCATAGACGTGGGAGGACAGGATTGTGAGTCGAATCTTGTTGCGAGCTGAACCACTGAGTAGGAGTTGAACTTCTTTAGGTTGTTTGATGTACATGTGTTGTATATTATGTCAGGGTTTTGTTAGGATTTTGTACATGTTGTTACAATTGGCATAGTAAAACTCTTAATCAGTTTGTATTATTACTTAAATCCTACTCACATATGTATAAATATTTGATTACACAATTGATTAAGTAACGAGGACCCCACATATTATATAATAGTTGAGTTAAAAAAAGTCTATGGAGGAAAAAAAATAAACATGGGTAAACCCGATACACGAAATTTCAATGATGCACGGGATCCGAAAAAGGTCGGGTATATTGGACCTAATCTATGCAGCTTTTCCATACAATGCAAGATGTTTTTTCCGTTCTATAGAAGAAAATATAATATAACTAAAATTATTTGATAAAGTGTGGGTTGCTCCATAGCTTAAAAAAATTTGGTTGAACTCTTTGCAAAGCTCAATTATGATGTTATCAAAAACTAAGAAGATTCAACCTTAAATATCATACAGCTATAAGAATAATCAATCATTATTGAACCTTTTAGCGATAGTATGATCACCGTACAAAAAACTGAGATCCGCGTACCAAATTATTCATTAAACTTGATATTCTTCGAGAATATCACAATTATCTAAAGCGTGTTTCGCATATATTATACTATCCTCGACACTTTCTTCTCTTTTAGGAATCAATCATCAATGAAAGATCTTTGTAATTTTGTACTTTGATTGAAAATAACTGTTTTCTGAACTAACATTGAAGTGTAATAAAATGCCCTTAGCTATTGAAGTATAATAATTGTCCTTATTTAAAGAAAGATCGAAATATGATATTTATGTTGTTATATGGTTAAAAGATTTAAGTTATACTATTACTACCAGATATAACTGTTGGTAAAACATTAAACGATGTGTCATACAATTGGCATCAGAGCAAAGATCCCGTGTTCGATTTTCATGAATTGCAAGATAGTACAATTATTAGGAGAAGAGTGCAATAATTGTGTTTGGAGAGCTATCTAAACATGGTTATTATGTTGTTGTACTATTTAAAAAATTTGTTGCACTGTTACCACCAACTATAGCTAACAAATTGCAAATAAACATTAGCTAAAAAATGTTCATGATACAAACAATTAGGGGTTCGACTGCTACTGACTTTTCTAGTAATGTGATCAACAAGAACATCAATAATATGAGCATATTGAGTGCTAGAACATACATCAGGGTGCTTAACGATCAAACCAGTCCGGTCCAAAAATGGTCAGTTTCGAAACTGGTTGGGACCGGAACCGGATCAATTCGATTCCAGTTTCGGGTCCATATCCCGGAACCTGTCCGATTCATTAAGGAACCGGATCGGATCCAGATCCGGTTCCATGCTCCCTTTTTTTATTATTTATTTACGTAAATATTTTCCATAATATTCATAACAAATTCAATATATTTCTTCTTCATTTGATATTATAAATGCATATACAAATATATTTACACTTATCACAATTGAAAATACAAATAAAACCATTCGTATTTAGCACTCTTTATAACTGATAAGTATTGTTTTGACGTTTTCTTCTTCTTGCTCTTCATAATGATTTATGAATTCGTCAACCGCCCCATCTATTCTATTCTTGCATTCTGCTTCAAACTAATCTTTAAGTAATGTGAACATGCATTATGAATCAGCAGATAGACTACTTCTGAATTCTCCAATACTTCGGCTATATATTGAGAATGTCGATTTAAAAGCGACGCTTGAAGCTTGTATCTATACACGTCTCTAGCATTTTTGGCTAAGATGGGGAATTGTGCTGCATTTGACTTCCACCATTGTAAGACGTCGAATTTGTCTTCCGTTATAAATTGATAATTCAGATAAATTTGCAACTCAGTCGACGTGCTAGTAGAATGTCCTTTTCCCTTCAATTTTTTCCTACCCAGCAACCTAAGCAAATTGATGCATCCGCATTTGGATTGAGCTCGAGGTTGTTCTTCAACAGCCCTTTGTTGCGTCGGTTCACTTACATGTTGATTAAAATACAACTGAAACATATTTTGGAGAGATTGCATTATAGACATCTTTGGATCGTCAACAACCTTCTCCAAAAATTTAGCATAATGTTAAAAAATTCAAATGATTCTAAACATTGACTAGAATCTAGTAATGTTGCGATGCAGTGCACGTGTATGATTTGTTCCCAATATTTAATAAATTTAGTTTCCATTGAACTTACAAAGTATGCAATTCATCATCACTCTATAAACTTATCAAACATGTTAAATACTAAATGAAGAAAATAAACAGAAGTTGGATAAGTAATACCGGAGAAGCGTTCCGTCTCTTCTTTGAAAGTACATAACAATGATACACAATTTTCAACAAATTCCCAATCCTCATCAGTCAAATAAATACTCTCATCGGTATCAGACATTTGATATCAATTATAAAATGGAGTTAAAATATTTTTGTAAGGTAAAGTAGCATTCAACATATTGTACAACGAATTCCACATAGTTTTCATTGGTGATGGAAAAAGAAGATGCTTCAAACCATTAGATAATTAATTGTTTCCAATCATGCTTATCACTGCTCGTGCGTAACCATTTAGCGCAATATTTCAATTTCTCAATACATGCTGAGTGATTGTCATCATAACCAACTTTCGCAGCCAAATTAATAACATGACACGCACATCTAATATGAAAAAACAACATCAAGCATTGATTTCAGATAAGTCTTTAAATTATGAATCGCAGCTTTGTTATTCGCAGCGTTGTATAATGTGATTGAAAATATCTTATCCTAAATTCCATAATGTCTATAGGTATTGGAAATTACATAACCAGTATGTGCACAATCTAAATCATCTAATGATAAAATTTATTTTTTCATACACCGATTATCATCAATCCAATGACAAGTGACAACAATATATGAATCCGATTTTACATTTGACCAAATATCGGTTGTTACGCTAACCCTACAAGGCAAACTAGAAAGATGTTCAATCAGTGTATTTATATATTCAACAAACACGTCCATACATTTTCTTTTTAGTGTGTGCCTAGAAATATGTTTAAACATGAGTTGTATAGATGAAGCAAATTCAATAAAACCATCATGTTCTGCTTGTATAGGTAGTTCACATCTAATCACATATCTAACAAATGATCTACGATTAATTTCAACAGTTAAAATAAAATTCGTGCCAGTGAGAGCCTTAATTTATGCTTGTGTTGTTTCTCTACCTAATGGTTGTAATGTTGTCTCATCAAAACCATATTTTTTACTAAGTGTTTTTTAAATGTTCTGGTGCATTCACTGGAACCACCAGCTTTATATGAATACTATATCTTACATAATTTACAAATTGTAACATATTCATTAGTACATTCTTTTTGAGCGAGTTTAAAGTGATCCCATATTTTACTTCTTTTGGCACGAGTTGGTTGTCCACTCGCTACTGTAGTGGCTCTGGATTACTCCACTTGTTCTCTCTTGGGCACAAGGAGGTTCGACATGTTATTCGGGTTCTTCCGTTTCAACGTTTATAGATGAACCTCCAATAGTAAGGTCCACAAAATAATCATAACTTTCATTTAACTAGGGAATTGGCACAGGTAAAATCATTGCCGACAATGAACTAAGTGATAGGTGACTCGGAACGAACTCGGCTGTGACCTCGGCTGCGACCATCACTGCTAGATGAAGATGCCATTATTATATAAGTAATGCACAATGGAGAGATTATGAAAAATATTACATGGAAGTATAAAACTTTCAAAGAATGAATTATGTGGATTAAACACACCTATTTATAGAATTTTTAAAAACAAAAAAACAATTAAATTAAAAAAAGTTAAAGCTGGCAACAGCTAGGGCTGCTTAACGTGTTGGACCGTTTCCAACCCAGAACTGGTTTTTTGAATTATTTCTTTTTCAGAAAATCGAGGGAAATTGTTGGTTGGAGGATCCGAAACACGTGGTCATTGCCTTCTATTCTACAGCTCTAACCAATTGAGCTAATGGATCTGTGTGTTTGTAAACTATAACCTCGAATATATTTATCTACATTTTAAAAAAAATATTTTTTTTAAAATAACGGATTCGGTTCCCAGAACCGGATCCATTTAGTCCGAAACCGGTAAGATATCGGCTCCGGAATGGTAGAACCTATCTAGATCGATTAGCCCGATTCTGGTTCCGAACCGGGCTAACCAGTCCAATTTTGGGCCACATCCGGATCAACCCTATCCGTTAAGCAGCCCGAACAACAACTGAAATAGATGTTGCCAACATTAATAACAAGCAACGGACGTTTCATCCGTTGCCTTTTAAATTTTTTATTTATTTTTTTTAAAAGAAAAACTTATCGGTTCTGAATCGGAACCGGTGGTGCTATCGGTTCCGTTCCGAGGAACCGCTTTAAACCGGTATATTACCGGTTCTGGAGCGGTTTGTAACAGGTTAACCAGATTCCGTTTCCAAACCGAGCTAACTGGTCCAATTTTGGGTCATGTCCGGATTGATCGGCCCGTTAAGCAACCCTAAACATGCATCAATTCTCAAGCCATCCGCTATCTTTAAACAAATCTGGGATTGAATCACATAAATTTTCGACCTATTCTTCCAATAAGAAGAACAGAAGAAAACGATTTTCATGTAAGGCTGTATCCACTTTGAGATTTCAACATCGAATATTATCCAGTGTCTAAACAGTCATACACCGAGTTTGTCCTTTATTATATGATCGCTGGTCTTATTATTAATATTACTAACTAAGCAGCAGCTGTGCAGGTCAGACAGGCACACCCCACACCACACCTACAGAAGGCCTTCCCTGTCCCGCCGGTGGCCGTGGTACTGCTCTTTGAGCAGGTACAGGGATTGCAGCCACAGTGCTCCCCACACGAGCACTGCTTGTGTTCCATTGTGTTAGGATCTTCGCCGGAACACCTGCATCCATTCAATAACCAATTAGTTAATTAAATACGACTCCATCATTCGTGCATAGTTCGTTGGTAATCATACGCACCCACAAGTGATGCCGCCAGGGCACGGCGATGGACACCCGCATCTGTCGTCGCAGGTTGCGCCTCTTCCTCGAACGTCCGCCATTACTATCTCAATGTATTTTCCATGCTCACATAGCTACGTATATAAGCAGGCGATGGTGCTCTCCGGTATGGACGTTTGGCTACAACATGGCAAACAATATTACACTTGTCATGTATATATGTCCCGTGCCCTCATTTTACTCGCAATTCACCACGTCCAAACTAGTTAATATATGTATATTATATGCCCATTCCACCATGATCCGTTAAAGATCCGACAAACTTGGCATTTACGATCCTAGTTGTTTCATATGATAAATAAACTCGAACTCTCAAGAAACACTATGCCAGCTCACAGTTAAAGAAATAAATAAAGAGGAGAGTGTGAGGAATGATGATCTTGAATCATTGATTAGAATTAACTCATCCTACTGTTACAACCCTTTACCACTCTATTTATACAAAGCAAGGCCAATCAAATAAATACAGGTGTAACCAATCTGATATATTTGTTACAACTGAAATCTAACAATAAATATTCTCTTTAACAATAATATTCCCTTGCATATGCGTGTGTGTGATCAGAGTTGTTGCATGGCTTTGCATGGCATTTCAGTAGATAATTATGATTCTTTACTTGCCCCCGCAAGCTGAGAGGGGTGACAAACCACACTGAGCTTGTTACGCAATCGAGAAAACGTAATATTTGACAATGGTTTGGTTAGAATATCTGCGGTTTGATCAAAGGAAGGGACATGCTGCACACTTAGGTGATTTGATAGGACCTTCTCTCGGACGAAGTGGAGGTCGAGCTCAAGGTGTTTGGTGCGAGAGTGGAAAACAGGATTAGCACTAAGAGCAATTGTGCTAAGATTATCACACCATAGAGTGGGGATTCCTGTAAGACGCACATGCAGCTCAGTGAGAAAAGATTGAATCCAAAGTAATTCAGAAGTGGCATTTGCTAAACTTCGATATTCCGCTTCCGTGCTAGAACGAGACACAACAGCCTGCTTTTTTGAACTCCATGAGACGAGGGAACCTCCAAGAAACCAGCAAAATCCTGAGACTGATCTTCGATCATCGGGATCACTACCCCAATCAGCATCACAATAACCAAGAAGAGAAAGACGAGATGTCCGAGTGAGGTTGATACCATAATTGAGTGTGCCATTCAAGTACCTAAGAATGCGTTTGACGGCCTTCCAATGAGTGAGCAATGGAGATTGCATAAATTGACAGACCTTGTTTACACTGAAAGCAATATCAGGCCTTGTAATTGTAAGATACTGCAAGGCCCCGACAGTGCTTCGATAGAGTGTAACATCATCAAAGTGATCGCCATCTTTAGATGAAAGTTTGATTCCTGAGGACATCGGAGTAGGTAGAGGATTAGCATGCATCATTTTGGTTTTGGACAGTAAGTCTCGAACATACTTAGATTGAGCCAAGAATAGAGAGCCATCCGATGAATTGTGAACCTCAATGCCCAGAAAATATGAGAGATTACCAAGGTCTTTAAGAGAGAACTGTAAGTTCAATGTTGAAATAATATGTGTCATGTGACTATGATTGCTTCCTGTTATGACAATATCATCAACATAAACCAAGACATAAGTAACACATTTATTATGAAATTGAATAAACAGAGAGTTATCAGCTCGAGAGGAAATAAAGCCCATGGCTTGAAGAGCACTACTCAATTTATGAAACCACGCGCGAGGAGCTTGCTTGAGCCCATAGATCGCCTTATGTAATTTGCAGACAAGGGGGATGTTGTCAGAATGAATCTCAAATCCTGGAGGTTGTGTCATGTAGACAAGTTCATGTAGAGAACCATTGAGAAAAGCATTGTTAACATCCAATTGTCGAATAGACCATCCTTGAGATACAGCTAAAGTTAAGATCACCCGAATGGTTATGGGTTTAACCACAGGACTAAATGTCTCATTATAGTCCAGTCCAGGGGTTTGAGAATAACCTTTAGCAACAAGACGTGCTTTATACCGGGCAATCGAGCCATCAGGATTTGATTTGAGTTTAAAAACCCACTTGCAACCTATTATGGGAGCCTGAGGTGGTGGTGAAACTAAAGACCACGTCTTGTTCTGAAGTAGAGCTTGATATTCGGATTTCATGGCTGTAACCCACTCTGGATTCTGTCTGGCTTCAGTAAGAGAGACTGGTTCTTGGATGGTGGAGAAGTTAACAGCAAGAATTTTCGGTTTAAATACCCCAGCCTTGGATCTTGTACGCATGGGATGGATATTCTCAGAGCAATGAGACATGGTGTTATCCAGAACCAAATGTTCATTCGAGGGAGGAACATGTGGTGAAGAAGAGTGCGGAGTATTCTGGGACAAATGAGGAGTAGAGGGCGAGGACACAGGAGCAGGAGAAGAAGGAGGTGAAGGGGGACTAGGATTGGATCCAAAAGAAGTGGATGTAGTAAGTTGACCAGGTGGTAAAGAAGGATCAGGCAAGGTAGAGGGAGAAGATTGCAACAGAGAGTGATGTGGAGTAGATGAAGTTTGTGAGACAACAGAAGTAGCAAATGGGAATATATGTTCATCAAATTTGACATGTCTCGAGATATAGACACGACCATCGTTGCTAAGACATTTGTAACCTTTATGTTTTGGACTATACCCAATAAAAGTGCATGGTTTTGATCGAAACTCTAATTTATGATGATTATAAGATCGAAGACAAGGGAAACACAAGCAACCGAAAGTTTTCAACCAAGTATAAGTAGGAGCTTGTTTATGTAATTTGGCAAGAGGCACATCACCAGATAGAACAGATGTAGGTAATCTGTTAATGAGATAAACAGCAACAGAAAAGGCATCAGCCCAGAAATGGAGTGGAAGTGATGCTTGAGCTAGCAAAGTCAGACCCATTTCAACTATATGACGATGTTTACGTTCAACAACACCATTTTGTTGGGACGTGTATGGACAAGAACATCGATGAATGATACCATGTTTTTCAACCATAGAGGTAAGGGATTGAAACTCACCTCCCCAATCAGTTTGAAGAGTTTTGATTTTGGTATTAAAGTGATTTTCGATCATGGTTAAAAACATAGTGAAAGCGTGAACGACATCAGATTTAAGTTTAAGAAAATATATCCATGTGAAACGTGTATAGGCATCAACAAAACTCACATAATAGCGATAACCATCTCGAGATGTTGTATGTGAGGGTCCCCAGACGTCGGAGTATATGACTTTTACCTAATTCACAGGCAGAACAAATGTTCAATTTTTCATTTCTTGGAATAGGAATATTACATTGTAAAAGAACTTGTTTGACAATGGATAAAGCAGGGTGGCCAAGCCTAAGGTGCCACTTCTTTAAAGAATTAAAACTAACAGACTCTGACTGAGGAGATGAAAGCTGCGCAGTGGATGTTGCAGAAGATGTACTGGAAGTGTTCATGGTGGAGAAGTTGGTGAAGAAGCAATTTGTAGGCAGTGTGGAAGCTGGAACAGGTTGTCCAAGACTGAATTTGTACAGTCCTTCATGGAGTGTCCCTCGAAGAAGAACCACTTGAGTGATAAGGTCCTTCACAAGACAAAAAGTGGGATGAAACTCAAAGAAAACATGGTTATCTGTGGCAAATTTACTGACACTAATAAGATTTTTAGAGATATCAGGAACCCGTAATAGATTATTGAGAGTAAACGAACGAGATGGGGAGGACAAACAGAAATTTGAACGACCTGTGTGGGAAATGAACAAACCTGTACCATTGCCCATGTGAATCTTACCATTGCCCATGTATTCCGATCCAAGAGAGAGATTGCTTAAATCATTAGTCACGTGGTGTGATGCTCCTGAGTCTGGATACCACCAATCATCCATATTTGACTCAGGTTTTGAGGTAGCAACAGCTGCTGTGGGAAATTGAGTAGCAAACTGAGGTGTAGGATTACCATGGTTTTGAGCTTGCTGAGACTGATTCCATGAACGCCTTTGATAAGGAATATAATCCTTATCAAATCGATGATAGCAGCGTTCAGCAACATGCCCGGTTATGCCACAAATTTGGCAAGTTGGACGATTAGAGTTGTTGTTCCATCCTCGTCGTCCACCACGGGAAGTGCGACCTCTGCCTCGTCCTCGATATGAGGACCCTTGAGAAGGATTATATTGCTCAGGTGTGGGAGGTTTCTTTTGTTGAGAAAGAGTGGTTGTGTTCACAGTATGAGGAGAAGAATCAACATTGCTTGTAGTGTAGGATTCGATTCTATTCTCATGTGATAATAATAGTGCTCCAACCTCAGAAAGAGAAGCAGTGTCAACTCTTGAGGTGACATGCACAACTACAGAGTCATATTCCAAGCCAAGACCTCCAAGAACATGAAGCATTTGATCCTCTTCACTGACAGGATGTCCACATGCGGCTAAAGTATCCACAAAGTTCTTCATTTTTCCTAGATATTCCTTCATGCTTAGAGCTCCTTTCTTTAAAGTTTGAAGTTGAAGTTTAAATTGCATAACCTTGGCTTTGGATCTGGTAGCAAACAAATGTGATACACGACCCCAGATTTGTGTAGAGGTGAGACATCCGATCATTTGGCTTTGAACTTCCTCGGACATTGAAGAGAGTAAAAAAGAAAACAGTAATTGATCTTGCCTACACCACGAGATGAAGTTAGGATTTACCATTTCTATACCTTTGTCATCACTAATAACCTTTGGTGGCACTGGAGGCTCTTCGAGAATGAATATGTCGAGGCCCAGACCTCGAAGACCCGCAAGCACCTGTAAATTCCACATGAGATAATTTTCATCGGACAATTTAACAGAATTGATTTGATTTGCTGGGTTAATGATTATGAGGTTGGAATTGGCAGCGGATTGTGCCGCAGAATCTAGATTAGACATGGCTTCCGCCACTGGTATCTGATACCAAGTTAAAGAAATAAATAAAGAGGATAGTGTGAGGAATGATGATCTTGAATCATTGATTAGAATTAACTCATCCTACTGTTACAACCCTTTACCACTCTATTTATACAAAGCAAGGCCAATCAAATAAATACAGGTGTAACCAATCTGATATATTTGTTACAACTGAAATCTAACAATAAATATTCTCTTTAACAATAATATTCCCTTGCATATGCGTGTGTGTGATCAGAGTTGTTGCATGGCTTTGCATGGCATTTCAGTAGATAATTATGATTCTTTACTTGCCCCCGCAAGCTGAGAGGGGTGACAAACCACACTGAGCTTGTTACGCAATCGAGAAAACGTACTATTTGACAATGGTTTGGTTAGAATATCTGCGGTTTGATCAAAGGAAGGGACATGCTGCACACTTAGGTGATTTGATAGGACCTTCTCTCGGACGAAGTGGAGGTCGAGCTCAAGGTGTTTGGTGCGAGAGTGGAAAACAGGATTAGCACTAAGAGCAATTGTGCTAAGATTATCACACCATAGAGTGGGGATTCCTGTAAGACGCACATGCAGCTCAGTGAGAAAAGATTGAATCCAAAGTAATTCAGAAGTGGCATTTGCTAAACTTCGATATTCCGCTTCCGTGCTAGAACGAGACACAACAGCCTGCTTTTTTGAACTCCATGAGACGAGGGAACCTCCAAGAAACCAGCAAAATCCTGAGACTGATCTTCGATCATCGGGATCACTACCCCAATCAGCATCACAATAACCAAGAAGAGAAAGACGAGATGTCCGAGTGAGGTTGATACCATAATTGAGTGTGCCATTCAAGTACCTAAGAATGCGTTTGACGGCCTTCCAATGAGTGAGCAATGGAGATTGCATAAATTGACAGACCTTGTTTACACTGAAAGCAATATCAGGCCTTGTAATTGTAAGATACTGCAAGGCCCCGACAGTGCTTCGATAGAGTGTAACATCATCAAAGTGATCGCCATCTTTAGATGAAAGTTTGATTCCTGAGGACATCGGAGTAGGTAGAGGATTAGCATGCATCATTTTGGTTTTGGACAGTAAGTCTCGAACATACTTAGATTGAGCCAAGAATAGAGAGCCATCCGATGAATTGTGAACCTCAATGCCCAGAAAATATGAGAGATTACCAAGGTCTTTAAGAGAGAACTGTAAGTTCAATGTTGAAATAATATGTGTCATGTGACTATGATTGCTTCCTGTTATGACAATATCATCAACATAAACCAAGACATAAGTAACACATTTATTATGAAATTGAATAAACAGAGAGTTATCAGCTCGAGAGGAAATAAAGCCCATGGCTTGAAGAGCACTACTCAATTTATGAAACCACGCGCGAGGAGCTTGCTTGAGCCCATAGATCGCCTTATGTAATTTGCAGACAAGGGGGATGTTGTCAGAATGAATCTCAAATCCTGGAGGTTGTGTCATGTAGACAAGTTCATGTAGAGAACCATTGAGAAAAGCATTGTTAACATCCAATTGTCGAATAGACCATCCTTGAGATACAGCTAAAGTTAAGATCACCCGAATGGTTATGGGTTTAGCCACAGGACTAAATGTCTCATTATAGTCCAGTCCAGGGGTTTGAGAATAACCTTTAGCAACAAGACGTGCTTTATACCGGGCAATCGAGCCATCAGGATTTGATTTGAGTTTAAAAACCCACTTGCAACCTATTATGGGAGCCTGAGGTGGTGGTGAAACTAAAGACCACGTCTTGTTCTGAAGTAGAGCTTGATATTCGGATTTCATGGCTGTAACCCACTCTGGATTCTGTCTGGCTTCAGTAAGAGAGACTGGTTCTTGGATGGTGGAGAAGTTAACAGCAAGAATTTTCGGTTTAAATACCCCAGCCTTGGATCTTGTACGCATGGGATGGATATTCTCAGAGCAATGAGACATGGTGTTATCCAGAACCAAATGTTCATTCGAGGGAGGAACATGTGGTGAAGAAGAGTGCGGAGTATTCTGGGACAAATGAGGAGTAGAGGGCGAGGACACAGGAGCAGGAGAAGAAGGAGGTGAAGGGGGACTAGGATTGGATCCAAAAGAAGTGGATGTAGTAAGTTGACCAGGTGGTAAAGAAGGATCAGGCAAGGTAGAGGGAGAAGATTGCAACAGAGAGTGATGTGGAGTAGATGAAGTTTGTGAGACAACAGAAGTAGCAAATGGGAATATATGTTCATCAAATTTGACATGTCTCGAGATATAGACACGACCATCGTTGCTAAGACATTTGTAACCTTTATGTTTTGGACTATACCCAATAAAAGTGCATGGTTTTGATCGAAACTCTAATTTATGATGATTATAAGATCGAAGACAAGGGAAACACAAGCAACCGAAAGTTTTCAACCAAGTATAAGTAGGAGCTTGTTTATGTAATTTGGCAAGAGGCACATCACCAGATAGAACAGATGTAGGTAATCTGTTAATGAGATAAACAGCAACAGAAAAGGCATCAGCCCAGAAATGGAGTGGAAGTGATGCTTGAGCTAGCAAAGTCAGACCCATTTCAACTATATGACGATGTTTACGTTCAACAACACCATTTTGTTGGGACGTGTATGGACAAGAACATCGATGAATGATACCATGTTTTTCAACCATAGAGGTAAGGGATTGAAACTCACCTCCCCAATCAGTTTGAAGAGTTTTGATTTTGGTATTAAAGTGATTTTCGATCATGGTTAAAAACATAGTGAAAGCGTGAACGACATCAGATTTAAGTTTAAGAAAATATATCCATGTGAAACGTGTATAGGCATCAACAAAACTCACATAACAGCGATAACCATCTCGAGATGTTGTATGTGAGGGTCCCCAGACGTCGGAGTATATGACTTTTACCTAATTCACAGGCAGAACAAATGTTCAATTTTTCATTTTTTGGAATAGGAATATTACATTGTAAAAGAACTTGTTTGACAATGGATAAAGCAGGGTGGCCAAGCCTAAGGTGCCACTTCTTTAAAGAATTAAAACTAACAGACTCTGACTGAGGAGATGAAAGCTGCGCAGTGGATGTTGCAGAAGATGTACTGGAAGTGTTCATGGTGGAGAAGTTGGTGAAGAAGCAATTTGTAGGCAGTGTGGAAGCTGGAACAGGTTGTCCAAGACTGAATTTGTACAGTCCTTCATGGAGTGTCCCTCGAAGAAGAACCACTTGAGTGATAAGGTCCTTCACAAGACAAAAAGTGGGATGAAACTCAAAGAAAACATGGTTATCTGTGGCAAATTTACTGACACTAATAAGATTTTTAGAGATATCAGGAACCCGTAATAGATTATTGAGAGTAAACGAACGAGATGGGGAGGACAAACAGAAATTTGAACGACCTGTGTGGGAAATGAACAAACCTGTACCATTGCCCATGTGAATCTTACCATTGCCCATGTATTCCGATCCAAGAGAGAGATTGCTTAAATCATTAGTCACGTGGTGTGATGCTCCTGAGTCTGGATACCACCAATCATCCATATTTGACTCAGGTTTTGAGGTAGCAACAGCTGCTGTGGGAAATTGAGTAGCAAACTGAGGTGTAGGATTACCATGGTTTTGAGCTTGCTGAGACTGATTCCATGAACGCCTTTGATAAGGAATATAATCCTTATCAAATCGATGATAGCAGCGTTCAGCAACATGCCCGGTTATGCCACAAATTTGGCAAGTTGGACGATTAGAGTTGTTGTTCCATCCTCGTCGTCCACCACGGGAAGTGCGACCTCTGCCTCGTCCTCGATATGAGGACCCTTGAGAAGGATTATATTGCTCAGGTGTGGGAGGTTTCTTTTGTTGAGAAAGAGTGGTTGTGTTCACAGTATGAGGAGAAGAATCAACATTGCTTGTAGTGTAGGATTCGATTCTATTCTCATGTGATAATAATAGTGCTCCAACCTCAGAAAGAGAAGCAGTGTCAACTCTTGAGGTGACATGCACAACTACAGAGTCATATTCCAAGCCAAGACCTCCAAGAACATGAAGCATTTGATCCTCTTCACTGACAGGATGTCCACATGCGGCTAAAGTATCCACAAAGTTCTTCATTTTTCCTAGATATTCCTTCATGCTTAGAGCTCCTTTCTTTAAAGTTTGAAGTTGAAGTTTAAATTGCATAACCTTGGCTTTGGATCTGGTAGCAAACAAATGTGATACACGACCCCAGATTTGTGTAGAGGTGAGACATCCGATCATTTGGCTTTGAACTTCCTCGGACATTGAAGAGAGTAAAAAAGAAAACAGTAATTGATCTTGCCTACACCACGAGATGAAGTTAGGATTTACCATTTCTATACCTTTGTCATCACTAATAACCTTTGGTGGCACTGGAGGCTCTTCGAGAATGAATATGTCGAGGCCCAGACCTCGAAGACCCGCAAGCACCTGTAAATTCCACGTGAGATAATTTTCATCGGACAATTTAACAGAATTGATTTGATTTGCTGGGTTAATGATTATGAGGTTGGAATTGGCAGCGGATTGTGCCGCAGAATCTAGATTAGACATGGCTTCCGCCACTGGTATCTGATACCAAGTTAAAGAAATAAATAAAGAGGATAGTGTGAGGAATGATGATCTTGAATCATTGATTAGAATTAACTCATCCTACTGTTACAACCCTTTACCACTCTATTTATACAAAGCAAGGCCAATCAAATAAATACAGGTGTAACCAATCTGATATATTTGTTACAACTGAAATCTAACAATAAATATTCTCTTTAACAATAATATTCCCTTGCATATGCGTGTGTGTGATCAGAGTTGTTGCATGGCTTTGCATGGCATTTCAGTAGATAATTATGATTCTTTACTTGCCCCCGCAAGCTGAGAGGGGTGACAAACCACACTGAGCTTGTTACGCAATCGAGAAAACGTACTATTTGACAATGGTTTGGTTAGAATATCTGCGGTTTGATCAAAGGAAGGGACATGCTGCACACTTAGGTGATTTGATAGGACCTTCTCTCGGACGAAGTGGAGGTCGAGCTCAAGGTGTTTGGTGCGAGAGTGGAAAACAGGATTAGCACTAAGAGCAATTGTGCTAAGATTATCACACCATAGAGTGGGGATTCCTGTAAGACGCACATGCAGCTCAGTGAGAAAAGATTGAATCCAAAGTAATTCAGAAGTGGCATTTGCTAAACTTCGATATTCCGCTTCCGTGCTAGAACGAGACACAACAGCCTGCTTTTTTGAACTCCATGAGACGAGGGAACCTCCAAGAAACCAGCAAAATCCTGAGACTGATCTTCGATCATCGGGATCACTACCCCAATCAGCATCACAATAACCAAGAAGAGAAAGACGAGATGTCCGAGTGAGGTTGATACCATAATTGAGTGTGCCATTCAAGTACCTAAGAATGCGTTTGACGGCCTTCCAATGAGTGAGCAATGGAGATTGCATAAATTGACAGACCTTGTTTACACTGAAAGCAATATCAGGCCTTGTAATTGTAAGATACTGCAAGGCCCCGACAGTGCTTCGATAGAGTGTAACATCATCAAAGTGATCGCCATCTTTAGATGAAAGTTTGATTCCTGAGGACATCGGAGTAGGTAGAGGATTAGCATGCATCATTTTGGTTTTGGACAGTAAGTCTCGAACATACTTAGATTGAGCCAAGAATAGAGAGCCATCCGATGAATTGTGAACCTCAATGCCCAGAAAATATGAGAGATTACCAAGGTCTTTAAGAGAGAACTGTAAGTTCAATGTTGAAATAATATGTGTCATGTGACTATGATTGCTTCCTGTTATGACAATATCATCAACATAAACCAAGACATAAGTAACACATTTATTATGAAATTGAATAAACAGAGAGTTATCAGCTCGAGAGGAAATAAAGCCCATGGCTTGAAGAGCACTACTCAATTTATGAAACCACGCGCGAGGAGCTTGCTTGAGCCCATAGATCGCCTTATGTAATTTGCAGACAAGGGGGATGTTGTCAGAATGAATCTCAAATCCTGGAGGTTGTGTCATGTAGACAAGTTCATGTAGAGAACCATTGAGAAAAGCATTGTTAACATCCAATTGTCGAATAGACCATCCTTGAGATACAGCTAAAGTTAAGATCACCCGAATGGTTATGGGTTTAGCCACAGGACTAAATGTCTCATTATAGTCCAGTCCAGGGGTTTGAGAATAACCTTTAGCAACAAGACGTGCTTTATACCGGGCAATCGAGCCATCAGGATTTGATTTGAGTTTAAAAACCCACTTGCAACCTATTATGGGAGCCTGAGGTGGTGGTGAAACTAAAGACCACGTCTTGTTCTGAAGTAGAGCTTGATATTCGGATTTCATGGCTGTAACCCACTCTGGATTCTGTCTGGCTTCAGTAAGAGAGACTGGTTCTTGGATGGTGGAGAAGTTAACAGCAAGAATTTTCGGTTTAAATACCCCAGCCTTGGATCTTGTACGCATGGGATGGATATTCTCAGAGCAATGAGACATGGTGTTATCCAGAACCAAATGTTCATTCGAGGGAGGAACATGTGGTGAAGAAGAGTGCGGAGTATTCTGGGACAAATGAGGAGTAGAGGGCGAGGACACAGGAGCAGGAGAAGAAGGAGGTGAAGGGGGACTAGGATTGGATCCAAAAGAAGTGGATGTAGTAAGTTGACCAGGTGGTAAAGAAGGATCAGGCAAGGTAGAGGGAGAAGATTGCAACAGAGAGTGATGTGGAGTAGATGAAGTTTGTGAGACAACAGAAGTAGCAAATGGGAATATATGTTCATCAAATTTGACATGTCTCGAGATATAGACACGACCATCGTTGCTAAGACATTTGTAACCTTTATGTTTTGGACTATACCCAATAAAAGTGCATGGTTTTGATCGAAACTCTAATTTATGATGATTATAAGATCGAAGACAAGGGAAACACAAGCAACCGAAAGTTTTCAACCAAGTATAAGTAGGAGCTTGTTTATGTAATTTGGCAAGAGGCACATCACCAGATAGAACAGATGTAGGTAATCTGTTAATGAGATAAACAGCAACAGAAAAGGCATCAGCCCAGAAATGGAGTGGAAGTGATGCTTGAGCTAGCAAAGTCAGACCCATTTCAACTATATGACGATGTTTACGTTCAACAACACCATTTTGTTGGGACGTGTATGGACAAGAACATCGATGAATGATACCATGTTTTTCAACCATAGAGGTAAGGGATTGAAACTCACCTCCCCAATCAGTTTGAAGAGTTTTGATTTTGGTATTAAAGTGATTTTCGATCATGGTTAAAAACATAGTGAAAGCGTGAACGACATCAGATTTAAGTTTAAGAAAATATATCCATGTGAAACGTGTATAGGCATCAACAAAACTCACATAATAGCGATAACCATCTCGAGATGTTGTATGTGAGGGTCCCCAGACGTCGGAGTATATGACTTTTACCTAATTCACAGGCAGAACAAATGTTCAATTTTTCATTTTTTGGAATAGGAATATTACATTGTAAAAGAACTTGTTTGACAATGGATAAAGCAGGGTGGCCAAGCCTAAGGTGCCACTTCTTTAAAGAATTAAAACTAACAGACTCTGACTGAGGAGATGAAAGCTGCGCAGTGGATGTTGCAGAAGATGTACTGGAAGTGTTCATGGTGGAGAAGTTGGTGAAGAAGCAATTTGTAGGCAGTGTGGAAGCTGGAACAGGTTGTCCAAGACTGAATTTGTACAGTCCTTCATGGAGTGTCCCTCGAAGAAGAACCACTTGAGTGATAAGGTCCTTCACAAGACAAAAAGTGGGATGAAACTCAAAGAAAACATGGTTATCTGTGGCAAATTTACTGACACTAATAAGATTTTTAGAGATATCAGGAACCCGTAATAGATTATTGAGAGTAAACGAACGAGATGGGGAGGACAAACAGAAATTTGAACGACCTGTGTGGGAAATGAACAAACCTGTACCATTGCCCATGTGAATCTTACCATTGCCCATGTATTCCGATCCAAGAGAGAGATTGCTTAAATCATTAGTCACGTGGTGTGATGCTCCTGAGTCTGGATACCACCAATCATCCATATTTGACTCAGGTTTTGAGGTAGCAACAGCTGCTGTGGGAAATTGAGTAGCAAACTGAGGTGTAGGATTACCATGGTTTTGAGCTTGCTGAGACTGATTCCATGAACGCCTTTGATAAGGAATATAATCCTTATCAAATCGATGATAGCAGCGTTCAGCAACATGCCCGGTTATGCCACAAATTTGGCAAGTTGGACGATTAGAGTTGTTGTTCCATCCTCGTCGTCCACCACGGGAAGTGCGACCTCTGCCTCGTCCTCGATATGAGGACCCTTGAGAAGGATTATATTGCTCAGGTGTGGGAGGTTTCTTTTGTTGAGAAAGAGTGGTTGTGTTCACAGTATGAGGAGAAGAATCAACATTGCTTGTAGTGTAGGATTCGATTCTATTCTCATGTGATAATAATAGTGCTCCAACCTCAGAAAGAGAAGCAGTGTCAACTCTTGAGGTGACATGCACAACTACAGAGTCATATTCCAAGCCAAGACCTCCAAGAACATGAAGCATTTGATCCTCTTCACTGACAGGATGTCCACATGCGGCTAAAGTATCCACAAAGTTCTTCATTTTTCCTAGATATTCCTTCATGCTTAGAGCTCCTTTCTTTAAAGTTTGAAGTTGAAGTTTAAATTGCATAACCTTGGCTTTGGATCTGGTAGCAAACAAATGTGATACACGACCCCAGATTTGTGTAGAGGTGAGACATCCGATCATTTGGCTTTGAACTTCCTCGGACATTGAAGAGAGTAAAAAAGAAAACAGTAATTGATCTTGCCTACACCACGAGATGAAGTTAGGATTTACCATTTATGTACCTTTGTCATCACTAATAACCTTTGGTGGCACTGGAGGCTCTTCGAGAATGAATATGTCGAGGCCCAGACCTCGAAGACCCGCAAGCACCTGTAAATTCCACATGAGATAATTTTCATCGGACAATTTAACAGAATTGATTTGATTTGCTGGGTTAATGATTATGAGGTTGGAATTGGCAGCGGATTGTGCCGCAGAATCTAGATTAGACATGGCTTCCGCCACTGGTATCTGATACCAAGTTAAAGAAATAAATAAAGAGGAGAGTGTGAGGAATGATGATCTTGAATCATTGATTAGAATTAACTCATCCTACTGTTACAACCCTTTACCACTCTATTTATACAAAGCAAGGCCAATCAAATAAATACAGGTGTAACCAATCTGATATATTTGTTACAACTGAAATCTAACAATAAATATTCTCTTTAACAATAATATTTCCTTGCATATGCGTGTGTGATCAGAGTTGTTGCATGGCTTTGCATGACATTTCAGTAGATAATTATGATTCTTTACTCTCACAACTATTGGGGCCATCTATTATGTATATATTATTGGCATAAGTAGTAACTGTCCCCATATGACTTGTTACCCGTTATCCACCCTCATTGATGGACTTTTGCCTTCTTGGACTTCAACTCTGACACAAAAATTCATGGACTTCACAATCCTGACTATATTTTATTGCCATAAAATTAATAAATTACCCACTCTCCACATCGTCCGCCCCTCATCACCCAACTTGACGAATAGTTTTTTTTGTGCAATTCCAAAGGTGAAGTAAATCTCCTTATTTTGGTGGTGGAACTGAAACTTTGAATTCAACAGAACCCTCTGTTTATTTCATTTTCTTTTCGGGAAATAATCGAAATGAATGAATTTTTTTTGACCAAAAAAATTACATTTTGCCCACTTTTTTATTAAAGATATGGATTTTACTGACTATAAAATATTTATGAACTCCTGATTTTCTGAAGTCAAATCAATCGGATCCAATTCACCCAACTTCATGTGTGTCGTTCATACACAATACAGATTTATTTTTACCATTTTTTTCTTTCTTCAATCAACTTTTAACAAATCATTATTCATCCATAATCTCCCCAATTTGTTAGTCACTCAAACTTCGTATAAATTTTTCAGCTTCAATCGATCATCTCTTGAAATGTTTGCCGAATTTGTCACGCTTGGAGATCAGCAACTCCGAAAAAGCGAGGCATCTGGAAGAAGAAAAACTCTCCAAAACAAAGCCCTCTTGCGACAACCTTCAAATACTACAACGAAATGCTTTCTCCGCCAACATCATTTCAAACTAAGCCTCCATAGGAAGGAATGGCGATGGAGGGATTAAGTTTTGGCTTACCCTTTCAGTACTAAAGTAAATCTTTCGAGACGTAAATACTCGATGAATGACAAACATAAACAAGTATAGCGGCTGCAAAATATATATATAGCTCAACCATTCATCAAATTTCAAGTGTAAGAGGCAGTACCATTACATCATGTTATCAATAAAACGAGAAATGTTGCTATAAAGTGAAATGCCGTGTGTGAGCGGTTGTATTCAAATACTATCAACCAACACAATACTACACGTATCTCTACTTGGGAACGGGAACATCAGTGTAGGCCCCTATTTGGTAAATCCATCAGAAGCATAGGCTATAGTCTCACAAGTGCCATCCACATCAAGTAAATCACCATTGTACTCGGTCAATCAGACACATCTTCAAATCAGGACCATTTTATTGCTAAATAACAGACTAGATTATGAAATAGAATACCAAGAATTCAGTATACCAGGATTGTCGACCGAGATTGCTTAACTCACAGCCAGTCTGATAGATACGGTGTCTTTCAAGCCTGACAAGGAAATGATATGATTACATATTGGCTAACCAACATGGTTAGACGTAAATTTCAATAATAATCAATAAAAAACACAAGATTCAACATAGTTTCCCAAAAAAAAAAAAAGGATTAAAATCTGAAGAGATGCATATGACCTATAACCGAATGCTGAAAAAATTACAAAATTTGATGTCCATTCACATATATATGTTTGTCCACAACCAAGTACATATCACCTTCTCATGGATGGACATCTTCAGATGAGAGAATCAATATGTCATACTTATCACAACAAGTAAATTTTTTAACACATCTTTCAGGATTGGTAAAATAGCATCAACCCATTTTTTCTCCACCTTTACATTCATTTTGGACAAAAGAGAATGGTTCCCAGAGGATAATACGTACAAATGCTTCGATAACTATTGAACAGAGGAAAACTGAGAATTACGTTTCACCAAAAAATGAACTTGTAGGTATAATTATTATCTGTTAAATTGAAGGCAAAAGCAAAACTTTTAGATGTTCAACAACTCGCAATCAATATATTCACACCTTAATAGAGAATATCTCCAGGAGGGAGTACCAAGTCCCCAAAACCCCAAGTAAAACACCCAAGATAATTAGGCCCCAATCAGCACTAGCTTGTCTCCAGCTCATGTCTTCCTTGAATGCTAGATAATGGAACAGCGCTGGTAAAACGAACCCAAGAGCACAGCAGGTGCTGCTGCCCACCAACGACAAAAAATCAGCGAAATTTGGAACAGATAGTGCAACTAAACTTACAACCAGCACAAGCATCCATCTCATCCACAAGCAATAATTCCCCGCCCAGAACCTCCTCTCAAACACTTCATAAACTGGGTTCATCATCATCGGGAATGTAAAGAACAGATTTATGCAGAGGCCTAGCTGGACCAAAGTGCTCAACAATCCTTTTCCCATGTTGGCCGTGATTATATCCTTCGTGTTCTCACCAAATGCAAAGTAACCCATTGCACCAAATGCCCCATACATGGCAGCAATAAAAAGCATGGATAATCCCAAAATCTTACCAAACTTGGTCTTGTCCTTCATCTCCGATTCCAAAGGCAACGCCATTCCAATCCCCTCAAACGAATACACTGCCACTCCTAATCCATAAAAGAACGTGGAAAGAGTTCCAAATGCCTCAACCACTGGCATTTGCTTGGTGAATATCAGGAAATCCTCAACAATCACAATCCCCATAGCCGCTAAGTCCACAATATCCGCGAAGATGCTGAGAGGCGCCAAAAGGGTCAGCGATGAAATCGAATTCAACCCCAATTGGAAGGGAAAGCAAGTCCAAATATAAACGCCCTTGGTGCTTACTCCCCAGATCTTGGGCCCAATCGATAAGGAGGAGGAATCGAAAAGATTGACGAGAGTGTCAGCAATGAAAATGAGATAGCCAACACAAAAGCCAGCTTGGGAGAGAACAATCATGAAATCAACGGCGAATCTGCCAATAGAACCAGAAACAGCGAAACCCAAATCGCCAAAAGAAGTAATCATATAGGGGGAATCCCCAATCTTGTGACGGGTTCTGATTAGGAGCATCATCCCGTGATAGGTGAGAGCGGCGACAATGAAAATCATGAGGAGGCTAATGATCCAACCCGTGCGCATAAAGGTATAAGGGAGGCCGAGAACGCCAGCACCAACGATGGATATAAAGACATTAGCGAAGGTTTTGAGCTGAGAAGACAGCGCATGGGGCTTGTGGCTGGAAGAAAACAACAAAGGTGTGTCCTCTGTGGGCAGTGGGGGAAGCACCTTCGACGAGGAGCCGGCTTCCTTTCCTTTCTCATACCCCATCACCATAAAATATAAATTAATGGAAATCTAATCCAACTCCAGATTAGTGGTGTTCGGACTATACATGTGGGTTGTGACGACGACTCTGAACCCCAAAGATGGTATGACTGCCATATATATGGTAATGGATGGTTCTTACCTGGAATATATATGTATTGATTTGGTTAGTGCCCATGATGCATAAAATCTCCCAGTGCATCGTCGGACGCTTCTACAACATCGATACTTCTTAGACACATCATATGATATATCCTTAATTTTTCAAAAATATAAACTCGGACATCCATATCGGACAATCCCCGCAAAACCGAACGCACGTGTCACACGGTCGATGAACGTTCCGACACAGAAAGAACGTTTTTGGGGGTTAATTGTACCGTTTAAAAAGCTTTTGGTTAAAATGAAATTTGAGCGTGTTGGTTCAACTTTATGTTAGTTAAAGTAATATATGTTTGATATTAGTATGTGTTATACTATGATTATTTCAGTGATATATTTATTTATAGTTTTTTCGAATTTGGTAAGGATATTTTTGGTGTTATGTTTATTTGGACGTGTTTATTAAATGTTTATCTTAATTGAAGTAATGTGTATTTATTGTTAGTATGAGTGATACTATGATGATCCAGTGACATGCATTTATTTATATGATTCTTAAATTTGGTAAGAATATATTTTTTGTTTTGCTTTTACATCGTTTTAGAATTTAAAAAATATGAATTTAGTATTTTTTTAATACAGTACATGTATAATATATATAAATATATATATTTGTGTACCAACCATGGTGTATCCTGAAAATTTTAAAAATTCATCATCGTATCAATGTTGTGTTTGTGTCGTCTGGTTAGTGTTCATACATCGTATTGATCTAAAATAAGTGTACATTAATTTATGTAATTTTTTTTAAAAAAATTGTATTTTAGTTTGAATTGGTATATATGTAGGCCCAAACTAAGACATACAAGTATTTTCCATCTCAATGAATATAAAATTGCTAATTTTATTTGATTACTTGAATATTTATTATTGAGTTTATAATATTAATTAATTTCTTTGATTCATTTTTTCAGTACAACTATAAAGGCGGGGGGATGTTGCTATCCTGAACTTGAACTTCAGGTATCTCTCAGCGGTGGAGATGTGGCTTGAACACAAGCCTCTCTTGCAAGGGGAGAAGTTATACCACTTCAACCAGGTGGTGCTTCTTTGATTTAGTTTTAGATAGTTTGAATAAAACAATTGAATTAAATCGGGATTAATTTGATGATTTTAAAAGTAAATTGAATTAATCAAATTTTAAAATTGAATGTACTTATTAAAATCGAACTAGGCCAAATACTTGCATTAAATATTATATTTGCTTCAACAAAAATAAAATGAAAATCTTATTGTTTGAAGATAAATTTGGTCGTGTAGCTTACATTTATGTAATATTTTTTTTGTTCTTGGGATGCCGATGTTTGTGCAAAGTAATGGACAACAATTTACGATTTTTCGATTTACTGTTTTTGGTTTTACCAATTCACTATTTACCTTTTTATAAAAAGAACTAAACGGCCCGAAATAGTCTATTTTTAATCAAAGCTACTAGTTTGATAGGAAGTAACACAATAAAAACACCTACTACATGCTTAAGTCGTGGGTGCATGAAGTTACTGCTCTTAGGGGATCCCGACCATTGATGTGGCATACCCAAGTGTTGGATATGTCATACCGATAGTCAAGATGTCATTAAGGACAACATCAAAGTAACCCTACTCCATCGCCCATATAGTAATTATGGTTACACCCACTATTTCTTTTTATTTTATAATCTTTTGCTATGCTGGTTGATTATGATGAATGAGTCGAGACAGAGGAGAGATGGCCTTGCAGGATTAATGATTCAATACAATCATCAAACATCTCTTGGATTGATCTGAACTTCATGCCTAAACTCTTTAGTTTGGACACATTGAAATCATAGTATGGTCTGTCCAGTTTCTCAAACCTGCAAAACAACCGAAAAAACGATGCTCCATTTTATTCAACATGGATTTAATGATATTTGCTGGTGAATGGGGATTTTCACCTTTTCGGAATGGGTAGTGCAGGATAGCGTGCCGATAGAACTGATGTCAATTCATTGTTGTCCAGAACAACTGAGCTGCAAAGATACCGCCCTTTTGCATTCTCATTCTCAAAAACAAGAATGTGGCTCAATGCAACATCATCTATGTGAACATATCCCACTCTTCCATACCACTGAAACTTTTCTGTTTCCCCTGGTGTGTTTTTTGCGGAGACAAGCAAAAACAAGAAGTCGGTTTTGTTCTACTCAATCTTAATCATGTGTTATGTTATACATAATTACCTCTGAGCAAGCCAAGTACATCAGCTGAAGTAGAACAAAGAACAGGGGGTAAACTGGGTCCAATCACAAATGAAGGCAGAAGAGTCACCAGATCGATTTTGTTCTTCTCGCAGAACTCCCATGCAGCTTTCTCCGCTAGAGTTTTTGATATTGCATACCAAACCTAGTAGAAACAAACACGAGAATAAAGGCGCCTATGTATGATATACTTAGGACTAGAGAACTCTAAGCATATATAGAAGATATTCAAGGGTACTATTTATTGAATACCTTGTGTTTTTCACACAGCTCCACAGAGCTCCAAGATGACTCATCCAATGGTACATCTGGGTCAAAATCTTCTCTTGCCCTCACCGTCGATGAAGATGAGGTTAGAACCACACGCCTCAAAGATGGATTTATTTTGCAGGAACGCAACACATTGAGAGTGCCATCAATTGCAGGTTTTAATATTTCTGCCTGCCACGATCCAAAATCAAAGTTTGTTTTGTGGAGAATATATAGGGTAGTAAAATAGGGGATTTTATAAAGCATGCCTCTGGATCAGAAGTAGGGTGCCCTAAAACAGGTGAAGCCGTGTGAAACACTCCAACACAGCCCATGATTGCTTCATCGAAGCTGCCTTCTATCATCAGGTCTCCTCTCACCAGGCGAAGCCTTTCTTTTGCTCCATCCAGCTTCCACAGATGCCCCACTTTCTTCTCATCTCCTGATTAAGTATTGTAAGAAAAAGTAAATACCATTAACATAAAATAAAACATACCACAGGAGCAAAGTTACTCTTTCAATTATGCAGCTGATTTCCACCTGGATCTCTGACTGTTCCAATGACATGATAATCAGATAAAAGGAGACGCTTGATCAACCATGAGGCTAGAAACCCAGCTGCACCAGTCACACACACTTTACCCTTCACTGCAGGAGTCTGATCCATTCTCCTTTTGTCGTATTAAAAATATAGTTATATGATATGAGATTCTGTTTGGCGAAGCCAGGACTTAAATTTATACACCCTTCAAAGCAATGTAAGTACTAGAGAAGGTAGGTCATCAGATGCTTGTGTTTCATTAATTAACAAAAATAAAAATAAAAGGCAACAAGGTTGGAGTTGAGGTTTGACCTGGTTTACAGGTATTAAGTAGGCAGAGAAGGCCAAAAGAATGACGATCATCAATGTGCTCAAATTAATAAACAAAACTGTTACAGAGTTGGTTCTTGTTAAATAAGAATGAATCTCATTCTCTAGCTGAATCTAAGTTGTTCTATCACAAGGATACTTCCTGCTACAAAGGAACTGTAAAACAAAAAAATGGCGAAATGGTAAACTTGTAAGCTATGAATCTCTCGTGCCATGACATGAGGTGGTAGCTGCAAAGGCAGTAGCAGAAAAATGGTAGATCAAAGTTTCTCCTTGCCAGTTAGCCGTATAATCGATTTTTTCGCAGCCGTTTTGCAGATTTATCGGCGTCATCTTCAGATATGCCAATTGCTTGGCCATTATCATTCATCGGAATCGATTCTGCATCCTTGAATTTAAATGTTCAACCAGAAAAGTCCGACTCTGAGAACAATGATTTTGGAGTTGATTTGTAAAATTGTTTGACCCTTCGTCTTAACTGCAACAAAAATTAAGTTCGAAATTGCATACTGAATTAAGAATTGCAACCAGCAAGAAAAATAGTGGTCTAAAGAGAATCACATTGTAGGTCAAGTGAAGATGAAACAAATAATGATAAAATAGTTTGGATAAAGTTATCTAAAACGAATACACCATGGGATACCTAACTTTCTCCTCAAATATTTTACCTCATTATTAAATTTTTTTGCATACGAGCCAGAACTAAAGTCTTTAACAGCAATTTCTGGAGCTATAGCCCGGACAGCCAAATCATTCTCAAGTGAGGAAACAAATCTAATCATACGAGAAGAGAATCAATGACTAATTAGTGCAACATAGATGTAATAAGTAATAATCAAACAACGAAAAAATACTTGTTGATCATTCCGTAGAGCATACCTTGAGACTGGAGGGCAATAATGATAACGAAGATTATTAATTTCCCAGTGAGAGCTCCTGTTACGAGAAAAGATTCAATGGGGCCAAACCAAGTATCTAATGGGCAATATAGAAGCCCAAGAGGAGAGGTCCATTGTGTACAAAGTCTACCAAAGAAGAGCAAAGAAGGATGTGAGAGGAAATGGCAGAATGGTTACGCATGTGATTGGTTGAGGACAAGGTAATAAAGTGGGGAAAATAGGGGGGAGTTGGATCATACCAGAAATTAGCTTTGAGTGAGAGGCAAGCATAGCTTGAGCAAGAAGGTTTTTCCTTCTTGAGTAACATTGAGCAGAGAGTTCTTCTTTTTCATTGCAATTTTTACAATTATTATACAGGCATTTCAGCAAGTTTTGTGCTTTAGACTGATATATCTTTAGTGTTATTGTTATTCCTATTCCTAACAATTTGGTCCAATCTGCAGTTTCAAGGAAGCCCTGAGGAATTCTGATGACCATTACGCACGTTCATACGCGAGAGTTGAGGCTCTGGAGAAAGCAATATCAACCATGGACGAACAGAATCAAGCTTGGAAGCACACGATGGAAGAAGATATGAAAGAAATCAAAGCTGCCTTAGCTACGCTTTTAAAATCCATGAATGCCAAGGACCCGAAGGGGGACGGGACTGGGTGGAAGCTCGAGAGAATGACCGACTTGCCAAGGAGAAGGAGGAACGAGTGCGATGGCAAGGTGAGATGATGGGTCTAAGGGGTGGTGATCGCGAATTCGGGAGAAATTATGGGTTCGATGAAATGAAACACACATTGAAGAGGCTGGATCTTCCGGGATTCAATGGGTCAGCGGTGGCTTGGGTGGTGAAGGCATATCATATTTTGATATCAATGCACCCCAATGCAAAATAAGGTTCCAATGGCATGTGAGTGCATGGAAGGGGCTGCCATGCATTGGTTTCGTTGGATTAGACTTCGAATCACAAATGACATGGGAAGTGCTGAAGCTGGAAATTGTGCGAAGGTTCGGCTGTGAAATGGTGGATAATCCATATCAGTAGTTGGTATCACTACGCCAAAAACAATTATCAGTCCGTGACTATGTGGAAAAATTTGAGTTGTTGATTGGTCAAATTTCGGAGTTGAAGTAGCATTACATCAGAATTTTTTGGGTGACTGAGGAAGGAGTTGAGGTTTCGGGTCGAAACACATCGACCCACGATAGTAATTCGCGACATTGAATGAGCTCGAGCACTAGAGAGAGAGATGAGCAGGGGTGAATCGTTTGGCAGAAGGATCTAAATTCCAAAATTATTCCCATCTTCGCGAGGGAATACAAGCCCAAACATATCAAAATGGTGATCTGGACAACCTCAGTAGACACATATTTATGCTGGGTATGTGCCTACAACCACCCATGATCCTCGGAAAACAGGGCACATGGCTATGGGAAGGGGATGGCAAACCAAGGAAACCAAGGAATTTGGGGTACGTTTGGGAGACGGTCACAGGGTAACATCAAAAGGGTCGTGTGAGGACTTGAAGGTGAATTTGGGGAGTTGTGAGATACAAGTCGATGGGTATTTGTTTGGGTTGGGGGTGTGGATTTAATTCTAGGAGTTACTTGGTTATCTACTTTAGGAAGCTGTTAGGAATAACAATAACAACTAAAGATATAGCAGTCTAAAGCATAAAACGTTGCTGAAATGTCTGTATATTGATTGAAATTAGAAGAAAATTACAATGAAAAATAATAACTCTCGGCTGAATGTTACTCGAGAAAGAAAATCTTCTTGCCCAAGATATATTCGTCTCTCACTGAAACTAATTTTTGGTATGATCCTACTCTCCCCATTTTTCCCCACTTTATTCCCTTGTCCCCACCATGCACATGCGTAACCGTCCAGCCACTTTCTCTCACATCCTTCTTTCCTCTTCTTTGGTAGACCTTGTACCCAATGGGCCTCTCCTTTTGGCCCATTAGATACTTGATTTGGCCTCATTGAATCTTTTCTCGTAACAATACCACCCCCCTCAAATTCAGATTTGTCCTCAAGGCTGAACTCGGGGACTTGATGCTTGATGTCGTCCACGTCTCCCAAGTTGCTTCCTCCTTCGGTTTATCTTGACATTTGATGAGTACTCGCTGAATCTCTTCACCCTGCTGCCCATTACCTATTCAGGTAAAAACATCCACTGCTAAGCCCCCTCCAACCCTTTAGGTAACCCTGGACATGTCTCATATTCCCCCTTGGCTTTCTTTAACTGGGATGCATGAAATACCGGATGCACTCGTGTTTCCTCAGGTAACTTAAGCTTATAAACCACTGCCCCATCCTCTGATCACTTGAAAGGGCCCGAAATATCTTGCTGCCAGTTTCTGATT
>CAJQUN010001425.1:0-67880 GCA_907163345.1 Haberlea rhodopensis
TTTTTTGTTTCAGACGATGCGTATGTGCTGAGCTGCAAAAATTGTGTGGCGGTCAGGCATTGAGAGAAGCGGTTAAACCATGTAAAGGCACTAATCATGGAAACCTTGATGATGATGTTGAAAAGATTGGCACAGCCAAGGAACTCTCGGAAAAGTTGGGTCCAAGTGCTGAGAACTCTGATGATGCTAATGATAAGTATTCGAAGAAAACTAGCAGAGGTAATAAACACCAAAAGAAGAAAACGTCAAGCTCAAGTGTTGATTACTCAGTAAACGATAAAGATGGTGATGATAAATCTTTCAAGAAAACCAGTAAAGCCAAGAAACCCTCAAATAAAAAGTTGACCCAAAAATTGAGGGCTTGGATAGTTCTGAAAATGACAGTGACACCTTTGATAGATCTAAGAAAACAGAGGGGCTTTAAAATACGATCGGAGAAAAAAAAGAGAGGATAAAGGAAAACGAGGAAGAGAGAAAAAAACAACAAAGACGTTGAAAATGACGGAGAAATCAAAGGAAGCGAATTAGAGTTGAGAACAAACGCGAAGAAAGTAATGATGAGGTTAGTATGTAGTGAAAGTGTGTGATGACTATGAGATAAAGTGAACGAAGAGATGAACAGAAAACAGAGGAAGGGTGCAGCAAAGAAAATGGTTGCATCCAGTCAAAATCGGAAGCAGCAGAGGACGAAAGCAAGATAATTTATCTGCAAGTGTTACTTTTGGTGTATGAGATTCACTGTTCATGTTGTCTGGAAGATGTCACGTAGAAAATGTGAGTTTAGCACTAAGAAAGTTTGAACGTATGACTGCATCCTTTTGCTCGATCCGATGCCACCTAAACTGGCTTTCCGATTTCTTTTTGATTTGCCCCCATCTAGCTCGGGTTCATGCCAAAGTTAATTCTGAACATTCATCAGATTTTGCCAATGTTTAGTGATGGTTCCAAATATGTGCTTGTGACTTAGGCTGTGAAGACAATCAATTTCTAAAAAATCTCAGTTATCAATCTTCACCCCTAAACTTCAAAATGATTAATTTTAATGATATTCAAAGACAATATATTTGATGGAAAAAAGTAATTTAATATAGTTATAGTTATACAAAATATTATAATTTATATTAATTAATAATATAAGCGCACACAAACGATTCGTGGCAAGAATGGACAGCTAATCATTATTAAAAAAATAGCTAAAACATTTGGTATTCTGCAAAATAAAAATGATATAATTAATATAATTTACAAAATATAAGTGTGATTATATATTCCAGTATAAATAGCAGTTTAGGACATCTGAAGTAAATCTAAAGCTACTGATACTAGGATGAATAGATCTACAAACAAACATCATATAATTATATTGTGGTGGTGTTATTTTGTAATGCTTCGTTGTTGAAGAAACATTGGTTTTGACCCTCGAGCCTTACGATTTCGTTTGCCATCAGTAGTTGGGCTTTTAAAACAACAAGAGTTTTGGATACAAGAGCTTGTGCGTTTGTTGGTTGTTTAATCTGGTTTACGGCTGCTTGTCTATCCGATGTTGTAGTTCCTTTACTAGTCAATATCATGGGCTATTTGATTTGAGTTTGGGGTACCGGATAATTGCCACAAAGAAATCTACTAAGTTGGTCGGAATCTTTGTTATCTCCGGTTACCGGGTCATCGCTAGTACCTATGACATTATTCATTGGTAAGCCACTTCGCTTTCTTTCCTCTGAATGAAACTTCCCTATGGTGCGGTGTAATAAGGGATGAAGTTAAAATTTGATGTTTCGGTAGATGCTTTTCAGACGATTCTGGGCGTTGATTGTTAATTTATTAGGTTTTCGGGATGTTCTAGGGAGCTGAAACAGTATAAATTACGAGAGCATATCTTCTGCGACGGAATTCCAAGAATTGTCGACGGAGGGGAATACTTTTATATCTTTCATGTTTAAATGAAGGAGCTGAGAATTTGAATTGAAGACTGAACTTGTTGATTTTTAACTGTCACAAATTATATCAATTGGATTTTTTTCTCAGCAATTTGATTTTTTTTCTCCTTGCATGAAAAAATAATTAACAAAATCATTTGCACAGATTCCTACTTCTTTCAGTGTAGTTTAAAACAAGCTGTTATTTCAGTCTAAGAAGATGTAGGATCATTGGCGGATCTAGAAATTTAATAGTGAGGTGAGGAAATTTGATCAAATTCCCTGTCATGGCTTATCGGTGAAGGATTTACTCTTCCTTGTTCGTGCAGATTTTGATAGTCTCTTTTAGTTTTAGATTGTGCTAAGAGCCTGCAAGCTTAAGGTGTTTTGTATATTGCTTTGTGCTTCCGTTTTTTGTGTCTGTGAGATTGAAGAAACAAGAAAGCACAGTATTGTAAATTTCTGTGTCTGATTTAGTTTCAGGTGTTCTAAGTTCAACCGAGTGAAAGTGGCATTGTTTCTTGTATTAAGGTATAGATTGAACTGGATGGTGGACTGGAGCAATAGTCCTTATTCAATTATGACTTGTAATTCTTGGGAATGAATTTTTCACCATTCACCTCCTTTTTCCTTTTGTATTTCTTTAAAATATATGTATGGACTTAGTTACGAAAACTATTCTTGCCCCAACCAAGGTTCCAAGTTTCCATATTTCTGCGCGTTTTGACTGCGGAGAATGATTTGTGCTGCAAACTGTAAAAAGAAATACCTTGAATGTTTGAATCTCATTGATGTGCAGATCATTATTAGATGGGTTTTTATTCAATCAGTTCGTAGCCATTGGTCTATTTTCTAACTCGGCCATTCTTCTCAGAGAGATCATCTCAATTTGGTATGGAAGAAACTTCCCTTAACGCCGAGAAAGTGTCGGATGGTGTAGGGTCTGACAATGCACCGGAAATCAGTGGTGAGAAAATAGCATTTGGTGATAAAAATAGCATCCTCGAAGGCAATCCTTCTGATGGAGCCAATGAATTTGTTACTCCAGTCATTGGTATGGAATTTGAGTCTTACGACGATGCTTACAACTATTATAATTGTTATGCCAGGGAGGCTGGCTTTAGTGTCAGAGTGAAAAACTCATGGTTCAAAAGAAATAGCAGAGAGAAATATGGTGCAGTGCTTTGTTGCAGTAGCCAGGGATTTAAAAGAGCTAAAGATGTGAACCGTCTACGGAAGGAAACAAGAACGGGTTGTCCAGCTATGATGAGGATGAGGTTAGTGGATTCTAAAAGGTGGCGGCTACTTGAAGTTACTCTTGAGCACAATCATTTATTAGGAGCAAAAGACTATAAGTGTAGTAAGAAGATGGGTAGTGAATTGAAGAAAAATCTATTGTCAAACAGTGATTTAGAAGTTAAGCCTGTCAAGTTGTACCGGGCTGTTGTGATTGATGCAGGAGGTGATGGGACGTCAAATTTCTGTCCAAACGTGGCCAAGACATCATCCTATTGTCCCAATCAATTAAACTTAAGAAAAGGTGATGCACAAGCAATGTATAATTACCTCTGCCGAATGCAGTTGACAAATTCAAACTTTTTCTATTTGATGGATCTAAATGATGATGGGCGGCTGAGGAACGTGATCTGGGTTGATGCTAAGTCCCGTGCTGCGAGTAGTTATTTTGGCGATGTGATATATTTTGATAATACATGCTTGTCAAACAAGTACGAAGTTCCCCTCGTGGCATTTGTTGGCATAAATAATCATGGCCAGTCCATATTACTCGGTTGTGGACTGCTTGCTGGGGAGAATAAGGAGTCGTACACTTGGCTATTCAAGGCATGGATTTCTGGTACATCGGTAAATTCCCCAGAAACCATAATCACTGATCGATGCAAGATTTTGCAGAGTGTCGTCGCTGATGTGTTTCCAAAGTCCCTCCATCGATTCTCTCTGTCCCTCATCATGCAAAAAGTCCCGGAGAAATTGGGAGGACTGCGCAACTATGATGCTATAAAAAAATCTTTGCTTAAAGGAGTTTATGAGACTCTAAAACCATTTGATTTTGAAGCAGCATGGAGATTTATGATCCAACAATTCAGAATCATGGACAATGAATGGCTATGGTCTTTGTATGAAGATCGTGCTCAATGGGCTACTGTTTATCTCAAGGACACATTTTTCATGGGAATGGCTGCTGCACGGCCCAGCGAGACCCTGACTGCCCTTTTTGATAAGTATGTGCATAAGCAAACTCCGCTGAAAGAATTTCTCGACAAGTATGAGTTAGCCTTGCAGAAAAAGCACAAGGAAGAAGTTTTAGCGGACATGGAGTCAAGAAACCCAAGTCCCGAACTGAAAACTAGATGTTCCTTTGAATTACAGCTATCCAAAGTATACACCAGAGACATATTTAGAAGATTTCAATTGGAGGTGGAGGAGATGTACTCCTGCTTCGGTACCACACAGCTACACGTTGATGGGCCAATAACGATATTTTTAGTCAAGGAACGAGTTTTCTGTGAAGGAAATAGAAGAGAAGTAAGGGATTATGAAGTTCTATACAATCTAGCATTGGCTGAGGTTCGTTGTATCTGCAGCTGCTTCAACTTCTACGGGTACTTGTGTAGGCATGCTTTGTGTGTACTTAACTTCAATGGGGTAGAAGAAATCCCATCAAAGTACATTTTATCTCGATGGAAGAAGGATTACAAACGCTTGTATATTTCATCCGACCAAACGTCTGGTGGTTCAGATATTACCGAGCAGGTGCAACAGTGCACTCAATTATACAGAAGTGCATTGCAAGTTGTGGAAGAGGGAATGATCTCCTTAGACCATTACAAGGCGGCATTGCTTGCATTTGAAGAGTCTCTGGACAGAGTTCACAGTGTGGAAGAAAAATGCTGGTAATGACTTTTTTACTAATCAAAGTATTTTACTTATCTCAGCCACCTTTAATTTGTTAAATGACTTTTTTTCTGGATCCATTGGTATGTGAGGATTGCTGTGCATGTTCTTGAAGTTTGTCAAATAATCAGAGGACATACATACATTCAAAAATCCCTTTTCTGGTCGACCATGGTTCGAATGAATGGATCAAATCCTGATTTTAGAGGTTATAGATAAGTGGTATACCGAAATTTCACTCACTTCCTGATCGCATGATCTGGTGGCTGTAAGTATACCTGTTTGTTGATTTTTTTTTTTTTACTTTTATCATACTCTTTAGGTCATAAAATTTGTCTAATGGGGTGACATTTTGAACAATATAAGGCGGACATCGTGGGTGATTCTCTCCAAAGATGTTAGACCACGTATACGTTGGTGTAAAGAAGTTATGTCCTTCATTCGATAACAATCATGAAAGATATTACATGGTTCGAAAGAGAAGCACAGATAGCTAGGTCAGACGTGCAAGTATCGTCGTCTATCTTTAGGTAATTTTTTTAATATTTTTAAATTTGTAATATTTGAAAAATATTATTTGCGCTTAAAATTTCCAATTATTTAGCATCGCACATGTAAAAATTTGCATTACTATATAGGTTGTATTTTGATTTAAAATTTTGGATTTGTTAATCACGATGAACTAATGGCACCAAACTGACATTTTTATCGAGAAGAAAGGAATCTTCCTAGACACTCTAAAAAATCACCACATGCAGTGTCAGACACTTCACGACACGAATGCGACATTGTATCGGACATGCCACGTGGCGTTTGGATCTTTTTTATATAAAAAAAAAATTCCGACATGTTTCGGACACGGCAAGACATGGAAAAATAATTTTAAAATTTTTTTAAAAAAAATTTTTTTTTTTACTTTTTTTTGTATTATTACTTAGTGAATGTGGTGTCTACAACTTGACATCATTTTTAATTTTATTATTCAAATATTTGATAATTAAAGTTTTTCTTGAATTTTAGTATATTAGAACATAATGCTTATGTAGAATATATAAAAAAATAAAAATTATTGTTGTATTTTTTAAAATCAGTGTCCCCGTATTGTGTCGTACCCATATCCTCGTATCCGTGTCCGTGCAGCATAGGAATCTTCTCACGAACGAGATCTGAATATTTGCCTACACAAATGCAGTTCACAATCATTTTTACAATTCCTTTAGCTTCATATATAGGGAAGTGTAACTTAGGAATAATTTCAGTGCTATAATTTGTGGATGATCATACAATTAACTAGAGGTGAGCAAAAGTTCGGTTAAACCGAACAAACCGAAAAAATCGAAATATTTTGGAAATTGGTTCGGTTATTTCGGAAATTCGGTTTTGATTTTTTTAAAAAGCGGTTAATTCGGTTCGGTTTCGTTTTCATTTTTAAAATATCGGTTAACCGAATAAACCAAAATTTTTAATTTTTTAATATTTTTTTAAAAAATAAATTGTTTTTTATTTTTAAAAAAATCAATTAATATCATTCTTTATTTAAATTTTACTTTTTAAATTTTTAAAATCAAATAATCTAATTATTTTAATTTTTAAAATCACATTATCTAATTTTAAAATTTATTTTATTTTTTTTAAAAAAATATCGGTTAATTCGGTTATCGACCGAAATAACCGATTTTTTATCGGTTCGGTCTTCAAAAAAAAATCGGTCGGTTCGATTACAGTTTTAAAAATCTGTTCGATTCGGTTTTCAGAAATTCGGTTCGGTCGGTAACCGAACCGACCGAATACTCACCCCTACAATTAACGAGACCTTCTTGGCTATCCCATGGGGCACCACCCCATGGGGTAGATCTCACCACACAATGGGTATATTCCCATGTGAATATACCCATTGTGTGGTGAGATCTACCCCATGGGGTGGTGCCCATGGGATAGCCAAGACACAACCACAATTAACATTTCCCCATCCAGGCCATCCCGAGTTGTGTCTTATAAAAAAGTTAAATCATGTTAATGATTCCAACTGTTTTTAGCATGTGTTGTAAATTTGAAAAGCCGCCACCAATAACATATTCAGGCTCATCTAACATTTTATAGCATCTCAACTATGCTATGACTTGTACATAATGTGGCATTCTCGAAGAATAAATAAATATCAATTACCAATATAAAATCAAGATTGTTGCAACGAATGCATGCGTTGATGATATAGTTCTTGATATCATTATTGAGAGGGAATAAATAAATTTGTTTTAAAAGACACTAATAAAAGCTTCTGGTTTTGCCAGCTTTATTAAAGCTCACTCTCTTTTTGGGGAAGTTTCGTGTTCGAGTCTCGTGATATGTCGTGATATGCAGCTAGATGGCCCAATGACTTCTTCTATCCCAAAAGTAGATAAGGTACAAGGTTTAAAATCCTTGGTTTGAACACCCCAGGACGGCCCAAATTCTTTTTAAAAAAAAACAAACAAAAAATTCAAAATTTAAATGTCATCTTCTCCCCAAAAAATTAATTTAGGGGGAAGTGAAATGTCCTTGCTTGTCTCTACCTTTCAGGACGCTAATAATATACTAAAACTAGATGATGGTTTTAAATTAAATAAAGATAATTTAACGAACAAAGAATGTTAACCTTCAGTGTCTATCAAAATACAGACATCTACCATCTACCAAAATAGAATGTGTGGTTAAATTTAAAATTCAGGCTTAACAATTTCCGTAGGAATGTTTTTATCTGGAATTCTATACGGACTTCCAGAACACTCGTATTGAAGCCAATCCTTTGCACAGACAAGTGCCTGAAGTGTGGTCGGTTGTAATGAACTCTGATGACCATCAATCTTTCTATCTCCTGTATCAAACACTGAATCTGGAGGAACACTTGAAAAGGGAATAGACAAAACATCAGAAGCCATTTTTGCAAGAGTTGGGTAATTTGTTCTGTTTCCTTTCCACCAGCCCAGAACATCGAATCCTTGTACACGAGGAATAACAGATTCCTCCAGATATTGATCTAATTCAGACTTCAAATGCTGTTGACCGCCAATAATATCAGAGATGTATATGTCAAAATCTGGAAAATCATCTCCATTTGAGACGAGATTATCTTCTTGAGGTGTCTCTGTTTTTAGCAGAGTGTCGTTTCCCTCTTCTAAAAAAGTCGGTGCAGGAAGGCACTGCACCACGTACTCGAGATACAGTTCGTGCAACCCTTCATCAACAATCTTGATCCAAGTTTCAGCATCCACACCATATATCCTGGAGAAATTGAACTTCACAAGTTGCATCTTGAACCGTGGATCCATTACAACAGCGATTGCCAAAACCAGGTAGCAATCCTCCCAATATCTGGAAAATTTTTCCAGCAACAGCTTAGATAAGTGGCATAGAAATAAATCCTGACTCGCATAATCTTCCATCAGTTTAAGCTGGATTCCACACACTTTATGGAAGAATATATTGCTTGTTGGATAGACAGGTGAAGTTAGAATACTGGCCGCTTCATATAAAACTTCCAAGTATTTGCAGAGAGCTTTCACTTGGTGCCATTCTTCCGTTGATGGAGTCAACTTATAATCTGGATCGATGGTATCTAAGCAAGAAAATACTTGCTCTAGGTCAGAGGCTGCCATTAACATATCATAGGTGGTGTTCCATTTTGTAAGGTCATCGGATGCCAAGGTCTTGTTACTGGACACTTGAAGCAGTTGTCTCAATCTGTTAAATCTTTCTTCATGAGTTTCTGAAGTTTTTACGAATTTCACACTGTCACGTATCTTGCTGATGGTCTCCTTTACGCAACCAATTGTGTCTTTCGCAAGACTAGTCAATATACGAGTATAGCAGCTGTTAATTATTAGCTGACCGTTTAGAATAAGGGAGTTCTTGATTGATAGTAGGCGTCTAAGATTTCCCCTGGCATTTTTATTGGCATTGGAATGATCCAGAGTGATAGTCGATAGCTTTCCTTCAGAATTCCAATCAGCCATACAACAAGCAACTGCATTATTAAATGCAGTATCAGAATCAGGAAAGGGTATCTTGACAAAATTCAAGATCCGCCTCTGCAACTTCCAATCCTGATCTATAAAGTGCCCGATAAGAAGTATGTAAACAAGGTTTTGATTAGAAGTCCAGAAGTCCATTGTAAGACTGATTTGTCCTGAAATCCCATTAAGAAGATCCAGAATCTTCTGCTTCTCTCTCAAGTAAGTATGCAAAATTTGCTCTTCTACATCACTAACACTCATCATATTAAACTCAGGGTGAAGAGTCCGAACAAAATCAACAAATCCAGAATGATGGCACATGTGAAGTGGGTATTCATGCCGAATGATCATTTTTACAAACTCACGACTGCAAAAGTCCTCATTGAAATAAATATTGGCCACTTTACTGTCAGATCGGTAACGCTTTCTTGGTCGATTGGTACCACTAACAGAAATGATACTTCTGGGAGATGGTGTGGAAGGACCCAATTGATCATTGTCCTGACTATTCCGGCCAACAGGGCAGATTCCCAAAGCAATATGTCGTTTCAGGTGGCTTGTGCCTGCTGTCTTTGAGCCTGATATATAAGCAAATGACTTCTTGCACTGGTTACAGAAGGCCCTGACACAGTCAGCATTTATAGTAGAAATTGTGAAGTGATCCCAGACCATGGATTTCTTTCTCCTGCGTTTATCAGACTTCACATCTGAATCGAGTGAATCAGTTTGTTTAATAGGGATATCCATATGGTCTTCCAGCTATCCAAGCAAAAAACAGAGATTATGAGCATGATTTCCCTTCTTAAGTTGAAAACTACATATAAACTGAAATCATCATAGTCACACATACTAACACCAAACGTATAATACTTCAATTAACATAAAGTTTAACTAACACGTCCAAATTTCATTTTAGCCAAAAACTTTTTAAATTGTACAATTAACCCCCAACAATGTCTTTTCTCTGTTGGATACGCCCATCGACCGTGTCCGACACGGGTGTCCAATTTTATTTTTTTAAAAAATTAAGGACATGTCACACGTTTCCAAGGAGTGTCGGTGTCCTAGGAGTGTCTGACACTGCACCAAGTGATTTTTAGGAGTGCTCGTGCATCATAAACAATACATTTAACTAAATTTTGAGATATTGATATTTATTTAAATAAACAAAAAAGCCATAGCGTGTTTAAACAATAAATTATAAGATTAGTTACAAGAAAGATGATTTATTAACTATAATACTAAAATTTATAAATGTCAAATAAAAGTCAAATATTATTACTATTAAATAAAACAGTACTCAAAATATTAACGATAATATTTATCACTAAAATAACTAAATAATATAATAATTTTTTTATTTATGAACTCATGGTTCTATATAAATATTCTCACATCCTCACATTCTAGTTGAAGCTAAATTATTTTAACTTTTGATAATAAATTAAATTGGATGACATATCTTCATAGATGGTAATTATTATACACCATTAAAAAGGCTAATAATATTCCAAAGCAACATGAGAATACAATGAAAAAATACCTGTAGACGATAAAACCTAAAAGAACAAATCGCTCCAACAACATCACACAGTAAACCGATATGTCCACAAAAAAACCAACAAAATTACAAAAAAAAAAAAAAAAATCAAAATCACTACTGTCATGTGGAAACTGAAAACAATAAAATCGAATTAAACGCGAAATACCACCATTCAGAAATACTCACCTCAACAACAGAACGAAAACCACGGCGACGTAAAATCCAGGGTTTAGGTTTTCTCCAATGGCTTGGGAATTTTTTGAAGAGATTAAAGGAGGGAGAGCGAGAAGATGTTGGGCTTCGAGTCTCCAAAACCCTAACAGATTTTGCTGAGTGGCGGCCTATTGGGCATGTAGAGGTCCATTAAATAGGGGATGGTAACTAACCTAATCTATTACCGTCCATTTAGCCCAAGCCTTCTATAACGTGATCGCAACCGTTGAAAGGTTTTTGTTATTTTATTCGACTCCGATAATTTTCCTAGATCCTAATTCCACGTGTCGCTAAAATTAATTTTTTTTATTGAATTCTTCTATTCCACCACGTGAGATAGTGTCTCATTTAGATAAATCTATGGTTCAAATTGATCCTACACATACCCTTTGTCATCGATATATCATATGAGGTACTACCCCATAACCTTTTTTTATTTTCCACTTTTACTTTTATTTTTATTCATTTAAAAAAAAATACTTTTGTTGTGCAAGTTCAAAATTTTGCAAAATTATTTTAAAAATGCCATAGAGCCTAATCTAACCTCCGATTAGATTCACTATATAATTGTATTTTTCTTAGTTTTCTAATAATGAGTTTGATTATATTTATATTTTCAAAATTCACATCAAGTTATCGTTCCCATCAATTTTTTTGAGTTCAGCAGATAATCATAATAATCTTTTCACAACGATGAGTTAAAATATAAAAAACAATGCCCAATGAATCAAATCAAGAGATCCAAAAACGAATAGATTATGCTTCTGGCATATTATGGTAACTTCAACTTACCATGAGTAGAGTAGATCATTCTCAACAAGGACCTCTTCTGTAAATAGCTATGCGAATTCAATTTTTTTCTTACAAAAAAGACTTAATTCTATCAAAATCCATGCGTTTCAACTGCGATCTTGGCCAAAAGGGTACTAGATCCGACGCAAGAAAATCAGAATCTATCAAAACCCTGAATATTGCCATATCTTCCCACAACGTTCTTGAACTTCAAATCATATAATATTCATCGAAGAATCCTTGAAATATATAAACAAGAAGTTCAAGAAAGCTGTGGAAAAGCATGACAAGGATTATCATTGATCAAATATGTCTAGCGTGTATGTGATGATCCAAAGGAGCAATGGATCTTGGGAAGGAAAATGAATACAAGGCAATGGTATATATTTATATTATCAGAATACATGAAGTTACAGCTTGGTAAAACAACGTAGGTCTTTCATTAACATTAATATCTGGTAAATTTAGAGACATATTCCTTGGAGAAAAAGAAGTATTTGTTTCTGAGGTTGTGACACGCTACTGTGATATGAAGAGAAGGACCACTTTACATAATTCAGAAAACAACCAAAAGATGAAGCTGTAAAGAAAAATTGTAGCAGAGCTCTGTGGAGAAAGAAAGGTAGGGTTCCCCTTCACGTTTTTGTGCAATACATACAAGCAGTGGAGTGTTCTGTGGGGTACTACTACGAGTTCCTAACGACTTCACAAGTAATACGCGCGATGTGATATTAAAATTTAATAAACTTTACCATTAAATTTGGTCCTCAATTTTTCTTTAATTTTTTCATATTTATATATATTACTGTGTTATATATGTAGGACACTTGCTCCTTTACGAAATATTATAGTTGGTGGTAACGGTGCAACTTTAATCTTTAAATCATAAAGCAGCTCAAGTGTCACGCTAGCAGAAACAATTATTGCACTCCAACAATCTTCATCTCAATAATTGCACTAACTTACAACTCATGGGGACCAATTGTAAGATCAAGTGCTTGCCGCTTTAACCAAAGTAATGGTGCAGCTCTAATATTTAAACCGTATAGCAGCTCAAGCATCACGCTTCGATAGCTCTCTGAGCAGAGACAATTATTGCACTCTAATAATATATACACAATAAGATTATTTTTGCTCTGCCACTACTTGAAATCATATCGATTGATATTAAATAACAAACTAGATCAAATTCCATGCGTCAGATGTGCTGGAAAAAAAAAATGTTTATTGAATTACAATTAAGCCCCGGAAACCAAACGAGAAGAATCCGTACGTTGAAGTTTCTAGAGGCCGTGATCGACCGCCATGTGTTAGCAAGATCGATCACGCATATGGAAAAAAACATGCACAAAAAGTTCTATTGGGCGCGATCGTCGCGCCTGTCAGGAATTTTGTTAAAAAGGGCGCGCGAACGATTGCACCCTGTTCGCAATCGATCGCGCCCTGAGCAGTTTTGTGCATATGGGTGTGTCCTTCCGTATTTATGCATTTTTCATGAATTTGTGCCTCCAAATGGTATCTTGATGGCACAACTTGGTCTAGTATGAATAGAACAATTCTTGTTTGAATTAAACACTTGTTTTTCGGGTTAAAATGGCAGATTTAAAGAACAAATCTGTGCATATTGTTCATCTTTATATCTTGTTCAAGTTTGAGTGTCTTTAAACCTTTATGGTTTGTGGATTCTTGATTTGGCGTGCTCTTATCATAAATCATAGTCGTTGTATATTGGGAAACAAATTGACACTGAACCGTAAGCACCATAGTGGAGCAATATCGTTTCAAAGACAAATAGTCAAACTCTTGTTTCGACATTCGAAGTCATTGTTATTTTGGTTGCTAAGGATACACATCCGTAGCCCCTACTAAGTTAATCCTACAAGATGTTTGTATATGAGTAAACATAACTTTGAATGTGTTCAACTTCTTAAAAAACAAGCAATTTTATTAGTTCGATATCGTCCTTTAGATCTGATCTTTTTTGTACAATATAAAAGAATTTGCAATAATTACTTTTAGATTATAAACGAGGCTTTGCCACATCCTCAACTTTTTTTTATACAGATAGAAGGTTTAAAGAAGTTTTTTTTTTTAACATTGTTCAAAGTTAATAAGTTGACTGCCGGTGAAACCATCAAACACCAATGTATAAAAGAAGAAGCCTGATGCACGAAAATCTCGTTATTCACATAAACAACTCACAATTTATACCATAACATGGAATTCATAAAAAAAATTTATGGAACTAATTGAGTCAAATCCTATTTATAATTATGATCCATTTCTTTAATCATAGAATATTTACTTCGAAAGTGGGGGTTTTTTTATTATATAACCTTAATTTTTATTATAGTTATTAAAATAATCGGATTTTTTTTTTTTTTATAAAAGTAACCTAAGTCGCCATCTGAGATGGCGACACTAATAAAAATTTATTAATGTCGCCATCTGAGATGGCGACAACAATATCATAAATTTATTTTTAATGTGGCGACATCCAAGAAATTTTTTTTTTTTAAACTTATGTCGCCATCTCAGATGGCGACATCAAAAAAAATTTTTTTTTTTATTGATGTCGCCATCTGAGATGGCGACATCAACAAAAATTTTTTTTTTTATTGTTGTCGCCATCTAAGATGGCGACATCAACACTAAATAAGAAACCCTACTTCATTTTTTATACATCGGCCGCCGCAGAAGCTCTTCTTCAACAAGCATTCCACTCTCACTTTCCATTTTCTTTTCTTCTTGTCGTAGCATTTTCTCGTAAGATCCGGAGTGTAAAAATCAATTTCTCATCTAACTTATTTAAGGTATGTTTTTTATTTTTGTTATGCTTTGATTTTAGATAAATCATGATATTTTATTTAGAATCTTTTGTTTGATTTTTGTTATTGTTTAATTTTAGATTAAATATGATTTTGATATGTAAATTTGGAGTATACGTGTTGTTGGTTAATATTTTGACGATATTGATGTTGAAATGTTGGTTCCGGTGGGCGGGGTGAAAAAATTAATCTGTCCGGCGAGGTGGCGGCCGGCGCGGTGGCGGCCGGCGAGGTGGCGGCGGGCGGCGGTGGCGGTTCGGCGGGGGAGGCGGTTGTTGATGGTCGTTGTGTGACGATCGTAAGTAGTCGACGGATATTGTTTGTAATGTTAAGATTAATGTTTTTAATTTTTTGTGTTATATTTCAGGATGGATCAAATGAGGCAACCAGGCCCGATCGACGCACATCTTTTGTCATTGCAGTCTTCACATCGATCCGAGGATGTGTGGGCAGGTGATATGGATAGCATACTACGTGGGAGAAACCCAGATAGTTATTTTGGGATTTGTGTCCATTAGATACACGTGTTGTTAATTTGTTGCACGTGATAGGTTTTTATGGTATATATAGGTGTGGTAAGATTGAGCTTGATATGCATCTGATCACGGCTTTAGTTGAGAGATGGCGCCGTGAAACACACACATTTCATCTCAGATCGGGAGAGGCGTCTATCACACTGCAAGACATTGCAGTAATATGGTCATTGCCGGTAGATGGCATCGTAGTGTCGGGGATTGATATTGATAGGAGTCTACCCGATTGGCAAGAATATTGCCATACATATTTAGGTTTTTTACCAGCCATAACAGACCTTAAGGGCGCACGTTTGAAATTAGTTGCTTTGTATAATCATTTGCTGCTCAATCCATTGGTTGAAAATAGTACAGCAGATGATGTTGCTAAGTTTACACGGGCTTGTGCGTTGTTGATGTTAGGGGGGATTATGTGCCCTGATACGTCAGGTAATTTTGTTAGGTTACTGTATGTACAGAAGTTGGAGGATATCGACGCTGCCCATACATATAGTTGGGGTAGTGCTGTGTTGGCGTACTTGTATCGTCAGTTGTGTACGTCATCAGAGAGAGGGAAAAAAGTTATATGTGGTGCCTTGCAAATCGTACAGGTAAATATGTTTGTTTATTTTAAATAATTAAATATGTTTGTTTATTTTAAATAAATCTAACTTGTATTATTGATGTCATTACAATAAATGAGATGTGGGCATGGTCACGAATCCCAAGTTTGACTCCTCAATTGGGTGTTGAAAGATCTGATTATGGGCCACTAGTGATCGGTCCAAATAATGTGTTACCTGCTGCTCCATATGGTGCAAGGTAACAGGAATATGTCTTGTTTTATAACTGTTTGTATATGTTAATGCGTCTAATCATTTATCTGAATATATACAGGTGGTCATGTCATTTACGATTTACTGAAACTGGGAGTCATTCTATACGTATCATGAGGGACATTCTCGATGAGCAGCCAGTAACTCAAGTAAACATGCTGTTAAATTTGTTTATACAAACAACACTACTTTGATATTTTCTAAAGCAATGTTATTTTGTAGTTTATTTGGCAGCCTTACCCCGATGAGTATACTGAAGGAATTACGGAGTTAGGAACATATAAAGGCCCGTTGATTTTCTTCGATATCGTTGAGATGCAACGATCTGAGAGAATACTCCGACAATTTGGTATGCTACAAGACATACCAGAAGATCCTCAATCGGGGGATGAGGCTGAGGCATTGCATCATATTGGTCGAAGGGGAAACGTCAACAAAGACTGGAGCGCCCGGCATCTCGCATACATACTTTGCTGGGAGATGGCAAATGATCTACGTGTTGAGAGACCACGATTTACTGATGGTGGTTACTACGTTGTTGGCGGATACACCGAGTGGTATGAACAAGTCACACGTAGATACATTGGACGTGGCCAATATTTTGTACAGACGGGATATCAACATGGTGATGGCCCGGCATGGCAGCACGTGGTACGTGAATTACGTTTAAATTTGTTTGTATAATTGTGATTAGATGTATATATTTTATATTCTATATTTGGACTTTGCAGATTGAGCAGATGGAGCAATTAACTACAAGCTATGACCGACATCTGGCTGATGACTTGCCTATGACGACAGAGTCGATGAGGCAACACAGAAGTATGTTCGAGAATGTGGTGCGAGTGGCTCGTGAACGTCGAGATAGAAACTTCCCGGCATACAATGAAATCCAGTCTGTTGATACACATATGCCGGCAGATGTTGCAGGTCCATCTACATGGACAGGGTCGGATATGCAGACAGATATTGCAGGTCCATCTACGTGGACGGAGCCAGATATGTATACAGACTACTATATTCCTGTGCCTGCACCATCAGATGATATATCTCCATTCACGCCATATCCCCCCATGTCCACTCAACCTCAGTTCAGCAGCATGGGTACAGATGTCAGTCTTGGGTTTGCGACATATGCAGCTAGGACTTCACCTTTCGATGTCTCGCCCGTTCTATTCCCTCAGTTGACGCCAATACAGGAGCCTGCCAACACACCTGTGGCAAGGCAAAGAGGCGAGGAAGTCGTTGAGCCACGAAGAGTTAGGAGACAGACAAATCCTCCTCCTTGTGGTACTGGAGGAAAACTTGCTACTCGTCGTCGTCGTTGAAGTCATAATTATGTTGTAAATTGTTACCGATTCTTGTAGTTATAAAATTAAGTTTGAAAAAAATGTTTGTTTTGTGAGCATACAAATAAAAGTCATAATTATGTTGTAACGTACAATAATTTCAGAATAACGTAAATTTATTTACACAATAAACATACAATCAATTACACGACAATAATTTATTGATTTCTAGAACTTGAAGCCATCTGTCGTCTTGCTCGGGCTTCTGGCCAATCCATCTCATTTTGGATACGTGTAGTGCGATCACGACCTACACGTTTGGACGTGCGCAGAGTGGAGTTGTGGAATAACTCGAAGCACGGGGTGTCCCAATACTGCTCTGCCCACAGTGGATTGAATTGCCCTTGATATGTGTTCCAGTACTCAGACATATTATAATACTGGATGACTAATTTTTTCGCATTTAAACCATAATGTCGACACACCTGTATCGCATGTGAACATGGTATGCCAAACTGTTTCCATTTTCCGCAAGAGCATTCCCTTGCTTTGAGGTTGACCACGTGTGTATTGCCGCCACATCCTGCTTGCTCTCTAGTGATTACAGAAGCGGTTAATTGTCTTCGGTCGAACATCCGAACATCATGGTGAATGGAATTATGATCAGCACGAGCATATTTCTCAAATACATAATCCGGCCAATCCTGATTATTCTGGATCATTCGTTCCGCTTTCTTAAGTCGTTCAAGAAAATAGAGCACACAGCGTGTGACGCCCCAAAATAATTAACTGCAATTAAGGCATTAATTATGTTCATGTGTTTAATTATGTGGATAATTGATTATGTGCTTAAATTAATTATCACGATGAAATGCTTAGTCACATGATAGGCATGACCCGGGGGTTACGTTTCAAGGTGCATGTTATGCATGATAGGAAATGGGGTTAACATGATTTAATTGTGTTAATTGTTAATTATGAGGAAAATATGAATTTAATGAAGTTGGTTGCATTTTTGTAAAATGCTTTTAAAATACCATGTTGGGGTATTTCATACATCATGTTAATTTTGGGTATAATTTAATTAACCCTTTCCCCCACCTTACCCAACTCACTTTACCCTTTTCACTCTTAAATCCCCAATTACTCTCAAACCCTACCCCTTTACCACATTTTCGAAATCCTTCAAAGGAGGAAGGAGGAAACTCCACAAAACTTGTGTTTGTGTGATCTTTGTTAAGATTTGGAGTCTTCAAGAGGTATGGAACCCTTCCTTAAGTTTTTATGAAGTTTGGATTTGAAATGAGATGATTTTGAAGTGATTTATGTGGGTTTGTTTGGGGTATGTGTTGTATGTTGTTGGGGTATGATTTTTGAGGTGTTTTATGAGGGTTTTAGTGTGTTATGATGATGTTAATGTTGTAGAAAAGTTTGGATTTAAAGGGGTTGAAGTAGAGCTTGAAAAATGCTCAAAAATGGCGAATTTTCGATGTACAGAGATCGGCGATCGATCGCCCGTTTTTGGCGATCGATCGCGAGCCAGCAGTAGGCTCCAGAGCCATTTGGCGATCGATCGCCACTTTTGGGCGATCGATCGGCGAGGTTGGCGATCGATCGCGCCAAAAGTGGCGATCGATCGCCGAAGGCACAAAAAGTCAGCAACGGGCAGTGCGATCTCGCGATCGATCGGGGCATCTCAGCGATCGATCGCGAGTCACACAATTATGTGTTTTTGTTATTTTTGTGGGATTTTTGGATATTGGACTATATTTAGCTTCTAATATCGATTTGTATGGTTATGTAGAACCATCCCAGGTACCCACAACTTCAAGGAGATAAAGTTCTACAACTTCTCCATTTTGGAATTAAGGTACGTAAGAAGCGTACGGGCATCGGACGGTAACACCCTCCTAACTATGACTATGTATTGATTGCATAAGTATATGATGATGATGCTTACGATGATGATTATGATGACGATGTTTATGATGATGATGCTTACGATGATGTTTATGATGATGATGCTTACGATGATGTTTATGATGATGATGTTTACGATGATGTTTATGATGATGATGCTTACGATGACGATTATGATAAGTGAGTTTATGATGACGATGTTTACGATGATGATTGCGATAAGTAAGTTTATAACAATGTTATACGATGTTTTATAAAAGGGCAAGATGCCATACAATGTTATAATGTGGTAAGACGCCACGGGGTAAGATGCTCATATAGTAAGATGTCATACGATGTTATTATGTGGTAAGATGCCACGGGGTAAGATGCCCATATGGTAAGATGCCATACGATGTTATTATGTGGTAAGATGCCACGGGGTAAGATGCCCATATGGTAAGATGTCATACGATGTTATAATGTGGTAAGATGCCACGGGGTAAGATGCCCATATGGTAAGATGCCATACAATGTTATTGTGTGGTAAGATGCCACGGGGTAAGATGCCCACATGGTAAGAGGCCATACGATGTTATTGTGTGGTAAGATACCACGGAGTAAGATGCCCATATGCATGAAGGTAAATCAGGGTTAACAAGAAGAAGTTAACGAATAACCAGTAAATTGCTTAACCAAGACTTCGTACATTTACTGTTGTATCTTGTTATGATGCTTAAATGATGATGAGGTTATAAGATGATGAAGTTATAAGATGATGATGCTTAAATGATGATGATGTTATAAGATGATAATGCTTATATGATGATGATGTTATAAATGATGATATGTATAAGATGATAATGTTTATACGATGATGATGCTGTAAGACGACGATATTTAAAAGACGTCGATTTTAATCATTCATGTCAAAGAATTAATGATTTTATGTATGGCTATGAAACAGGGACAACCAAAAAGGGTTAATACAATTAACCAGGAAGTATACGTTACTAATTACTTTCATGCATTTATTTAGATGCCATTGCCCTATGATGTTAAGTAACGATATACATGCTCATAATGGGTTGTTCCTGTAGGTACACTTGTGGGCTAAAGGACTAAGGGCCGGGTTGAGGCAGTGAGCTATGAGGAGCATGAAAGATGTTAGGATGCAAGAACTTTTGGATAGTATCTACTCTAGGAGTAGAATAATTCTATCGCCTTAACATTCATTTTGTGAATGTAATTATTTAACTTTTAAAAATTTCATTCTCGGCCCATAATTTTACTAGCTCTAAGCTACAACTGAAACCCTAAGAGGTTATGAATGCATGTTTAGTCCATAATACGTGTATAATATGACGTTAAGGTAGGAAGACCTTACATTAGTGGTATCAGAGCAGTGGTTAGATAACTCGGGAATGAGTGAAGGGTAGCCTTAGCAATAAGTTGGCTAGGTGCTTACTTTAAACATGTTTTGTGCATAAGTTGCATATGAAGTATATGATGTGGTACTAACATGTTTCGCTTCTCTAACGATGTATTCTGTGAACTGCTTTTGGGTATTGTTGTTAACCCTTATTTTGCAGTATGGCAGCAAATGTCAACAAGTTTTGTGGAAAGGCACCCAATATGTACTTCTCCGTCGCCCACGCCTCTTGTAGTCTCGACCCCCGCTGGAAGAAGTTTGATATCTGATCAGATGGGTTAAGACGGCCTCATTTATTTTGAGGATAACGAACTGAGGACAGACTTGATTGTTCTGAAGATGTCAGTTTGTAGGCATTGATGTTCTGAACAGGTATCAGGCAGTTGTGGACTGCAGACAAGGACTGTCCGATTCAGGTCTGATATGGGAGTCTTATGGACATTCTATGGGGATGATTTCCGTTCAAGGATTCCATTAATATCTGTTGTCAAGATGGCACGGTTATTGGAACGAGACCACAAAGGATATTTCAACTATACTGTGGTTATTACTGAAAGAAGAAAGAGTTAAAGGTTGAGGACGTGCCCGTAGTGGCGGTGTTTCCTGATGCATTTCCGGAAGAGATTCCCGGATTCCCACCGACGAGAGAGGTCGAGTTTGGGATTAAGTTACTACCAGGGACGCCTACCATTTCTCGTGCCCGTATAGGATGGCACCAGCGGAGTTAAGGGAATTAAAGGTTCAGTTGCAAGAGCTCATTGGCAAGGACTATATACACCCTAGCATATCGCCTTGGGATGCACCAGTCCTATTTGTCGAAAAGAAAGATGGTTCGTTGCGGTTGTGCACCGATTTCAGACAACTGAACAAAGCCATAGTGAAGAATAAGTATCCGCTTCCGGGGATCGACGATTTGTTTGATCAGCTGCAGAGTACGAGGCTCTACAGTAAGATCGATCTGAGATCGGGGATCATCAGATTCGAGTTTGAGAGGACGATGTATAGAAGACAGCTTCCAGGACCTTATGTGGGCACTACGGATTCTTAGTCATGCCCTTTGGGGTGACGGATGCCCCAACCATTTTATGAGCCTGATGAACAGGGTGATCCAACCATGTTTGGATCAGTTCGTCATAGTTTCCATTGACGATGTAATTATTTACTCTCGAACTGAAGAGGAACATGTAAAGCACTTGAGAACAGTACTCCAGATCCTTAGGGATCATCAGTTGTATGCAAAGCTCAGTAAGTACGAGTTCTGGTCGAGCAGTGTAGTATCCTTGGATCATGTTATATCAAGATCGCTAAGCCGCCGGCACGGTTGACTCAGGAAGGAGTCCCATTCTTTTGGTCCGAAGCTTGTGAGAAAAGCTTCCAAGGATTGAAGCGTCGTCTGACGACAGTGCCAGGGTTGGTGATTCTTTCTGAAGACAAGAGGTTGCCTTGTACACGAATACATCACTTTAAGGTTCGAGCTATGTGTTGATGCGAGATAAGCTTGTGCTGGCTTATGCATCGAGGCGGTTGAAACCACATGAGGCTAAGTACCCAGTCCACGATTTGGGGCTGGCAGCCATTATGTTTGCCTTGGAATTTGGAGGCATTACTTGGATGGTACGTCGTTTACCATCTACACGGACCATAAGAGCCTGGAGTTTTGTTCACACAGGCTGAGTTGAATATGCGACAAAGAAGATGAATGGACTTACTCAAGGATTTTGACTGTAAGATTGAGTACCATCCTGGTAAAGCAACTTAATAGCAGGCACCTTAAGTCGGAAGTGAAAAGTACTGCTGAGGACGTTATGTGTTTATCAGCTTTGATGACTTCCTATTGCCATCTGTGCTATGACTTCGATGTGGACACGTCGCCGGTGCGAGTGTCGACCTTATTGGCCGAGCCAGACGTATTTGAGGCTATCAGGAAAGCCCAGAGGTCGGATGATGAAGTGCAGAGATGGTCATCGATAGCACTTAGAGGTCAGCCAACAAAGTTTAGAGTGGCTGAAGATGATTCATTAAGACTGGGCAACCGATGGGTAGTCCCAGATACACCAGAGTTACGTAAAGGAATTTTAGAACGGGCTCATAGTAGCCGGTTCAGTATCCACCCCGGAGGAAGAAAGATGTACAAGGACCTGAGTGGTCAATTCTGGTGGAGACGTATGAAGCGTGATGTTATGGCCTTGTCAAAAGATGTTTGATCTGCCAGCAGGTAAAGGCAGAAAGGCAGAGGCCTTATGGCGAGCTGAAGAGCTCGGAGGTACCCCCCAATGGAAGTGGGAGCATGTATTTATGGGCTTTGTAACCCACTTGCCAAGAGCGGCGTCTGGATTCGATACGATCTGGTGATCGTGGATAGGCTGACGAAGTAGTTCACTTCATCCTTTGTCATGTGTCTTTCACATGCCTAAGGATGGCCAATTACATGTGCGGGATGTAGTGAGGTTACACGGTGTTCCAGTCTTGATGGTGTCTGACAGAGACCCAAGGTTTACTTCGCACTCGAGAATATGATGAGGACATGTGTATTGGAGTTTGATACTCCGTGACAAGATCCTATACCACTGGTAGAGTTCTCCTTTAAATAACAGCTATCAGGCGAGCATTCAAATGGCCCTTTGAAGCTCTTTATGGACAACGATGTAAGTCGCCGCTGTATTGGGAGGACTTGACTAGTAAAGCGATCGGAGGACCGGTTATGATTAAGGATATGTAAGACAAGATTAAGTTGATACGCCAAAAGATGAAGGTGACCCAGGATAGACAAGCAGCCTATGCCAACAAGCGACGATGACCGCTAGAATTCCAAGTAGAAGACAGGGTCTTCTTGAAAATCTCACCCTCCAGAGGTGTAGTTCGTTTTGGTATGCGGGAAAGTTATCCCCGAGGTATGTTGGGCCATAGGAAGTATTGCAGCGTGCCAGTACTTTGGTTTACTGTTTGGCTCTACCGCCGTCTTTATCTGGGATGTATGATGTTTTCCATGCCTCTGTGTTACGGAAGTATGAGCCAGACCCGTCTCATGTATTACAGTCTACTGAAGTGCAGTTGGACTCAGGGGTATCCTACGTTGAACGACCGGTCAGAATTCTGGATCGTGAGGATCGCAGACTAAGAAGTAAAGTTTTACCGATGGTCAAAGTTCAGTGGGATCGTCGGGGTGTCGAGGAGGCTACGTGGGAGACGGAACGGCACATGATGCAGCATTACCCGGAACTATTTTCTGGTATGATTTATGTTTAGTTTCATTTTGGGTAAGTGCATGCGATTTCGAGGACGAAATCTTATAAGTAAGGGAGTAATGTGACGCCCCAAAATAATTAACTGCAATTAAGGCATTAATTATGTTCATGTGTTTAATTATGTGGATAATTGATTATGTGCTTAAATTAATTATCACGATGAAATGCTTAGTCACATGATAGGCATGACCCGGGGGTTACGTTTCAAGGTGCATGTTATGCATGATAGGAAATGGGGTTAACATGATTTAATTGTGTTAATTGTTAATTATGAGGAAAATATGAATTTAATGAAGTTGGTTGCATTTTTGTAAAATGCTTTTAAAATACCATGTTGGGGTATTTCATACATCATGTTAATTTTGGGTATAATTTAATTAACCCTTTCCCCCACCTTACCCAACTCACTTTACCCTTTTCACTCTTAAATCCCCAATTACTCTCAAACCCTACCCCTTTACCACATTTTCGAAATCCTTCAAAGGAGGAAGGAGGAAACTCCACAAAACTTGTGTTTGTGTGATCTTTGTTAAGATTTGGAGTCTTCAAGAGGTATGGAACCCTTCCTTAAGTTTTTATGAAGTTTGGATTTGAAATGAGATGATTTTGAAGTGATTTATGTGGGTTTGTTTGGGGTATGTGTTGTATGTTGTTGGGGTATGATTTTTGAGGTGTTTTATGAGGGTTTTAGTGTGTTATGATGATGTTAATGTTGTAGAAAAGTTTGGATTTAAAGGGGTTGAAGTAGAGCTTGAAAAATGCTCAAAAATGGCGAATTTTCGATGTACAGAGATCGGCGATCGATCGCCCGTTTTTGGCGATCGATCGCGAGCCAGCAGTAGGCTCCAGAGCCATTTGGCGATCGATCGCCACTTTTGGGCGATCGATCGGCGAGGTTGGCGATCGATCGCGCCAAAAGTGGCGATCGATCGCCGAAGGCACAAAAAGTCAGCAACGGGCAGTGCGATCTCGCGATCGATCGGGGCATCTCAGCGATCGATCGCGAGTCACACAATTATGTGTTTTTGTTATTTTTGTGGGATTTTTGGATATTGGACTATATTTAGCTTCTAATATCGATTTGTATGGTTATGTAGAACCATCCCAGGTACCCACAACTTCAAGGAGATAAAGTTCTACAACTTCTCCATTTTGGAATTAAGGTACGTAAGAAGCGTACGGGCATCGGACGGTAACACCCTCCTAACTATGACTATGTATTGATTGCATAAGTATATGATGATGATGCTTACGATGATGATTATGATGACGATGTTTATGATGATGATGCTTACGATGATGTTTATGATGATGATGCTTACGATGATGTTTATGATGATGATGTTTACGATGATGTTTATGATGATGATGCTTACGATGACGATTATGATAAGTGAGTTTATGATGACGATGTTTACGATGATGATTGCGATAAGTAAGTTTATAACAATGTTATACGATGTTTTATAAAAGGGCAAGATGCCATACAATGTTATAATGTGGTAAGACGCCACGGGGTAAGATGCTCATATAGTAAGATGTCATACGATGTTATTATGTGGTAAGATGCCACGGGGTAAGATGCCCATATGGTAAGATGCCATACGATGTTATTATGTGGTAAGATGCCACGGGGTAAGATGCCCATATGGTAAGATGTCATACGATGTTATAATGTGGTAAGATGCCACGGGGTAAGATGCCCATATGGTAAGATGCCATACAATGTTATTGTGTGGTAAGATGCCACGGGGTAAGATGCCCACATGGTAAGAGGCCATACGATGTTATTGTGTGGTAAGATACCACGGAGTAAGATGCCCATATGCATGAAGGTAAATCAGGGTTAACAAGAAGAAGTTAACGAATAACCAGTAAATTGCTTAACCAAGACTTCGTACATTTACTGTTGTATCTTGTTATGATGCTTAAATGATGATGAGGTTATAAGATGATGAAGTTATAAGATGATGATGCTTAAATGATGATGATGTTATAAGATGATAATGCTTATATGATGATGATGTTATAAATGATGATATGTATAAGATGATAATGTTTATACGATGATGATGCTGTAAGACGACGATATTTAAAAGACGTCGATTTTAATCATTCATGTCAAAGAATTAATGATTTTATGTATGGCTATGAAACAGGGACAACCAAAAAGGGTTAATACAATTAACCAGGAAGTATACGTTACTAATTACTTTCATGCATTTATTTAGATGCCATTGCCCTATGATGTTAAGTAACGATATACATGCTCATAATGGGTTGTTCCTGTAGGTACACTTGTGGGCTAAAGGACTAAGGGCCGGGTTGAGGCAGTGAGCTATGAGGAGCATGAAAGATGTTAGGATGCAAGAACTTTTGGATAGTATCTACTCTAGGAGTAGAATAATTCTATCGCCTTAACATTCATTTTGTGAATGTAATTATTTAACTTTTAAAAATTTCATTCTCGGCCCATAATTTTACTAGCTCTAAGCTACAACTGAAACCCTAAGAGGTTATGAATGCATGTTTAGTCCATAATACGTGTATAATATGACGTTAAGGTAGGAAGACCTTACACAGCGATCAAAAGTTAATTGCACAATAGCGGTGATTGGAAGGCGACGAGCACCCTTCATAACTCCGTTAATGCACTCGGACATATTTGTCGTAAGAATACCACACCGCCATCCACCATCATGTGCAAGAGTCCATTTTGACTTGTCAATCCGATTCAAATAATCAAATGCTCTTGGTTCAATACTTTTTATTTCTTCCATTGTAGAATCGAACTTTCTTAGCTGATTTTCTGAACCAGCTTTCCAGCATAAGTCTTTCAAATGAACATTTTTGAACCGACTATTAAAGTTCGAGCACACATGTCTCAAACAAAATCGATGCACTCCATGCGAGGAATTGAAGTCGGCAACACATTCAGCGGCTGCAATAAGGCCCGGATGCCTATCAGATATCAAGCACACACCATCAGATCCTCTAACAATGTGCTTGCTAATCAACTCCAAAAACCATTTCCACGACAAAAAACTTTCCTCGTCAACGATTGCAAAGGCCAAAGGTAAGACTTGATTGTTAGCATCCATGGCCACGGCAATCAACATCTTATGTTGATATTTTGTATACAGATGTGTTCCATCTACACTTATAACTTTTCGACAGTGTCGGAATCCATCTGCACATGGTTGGAATGCCCAAAACACGTAATTCAAAGTCATCTCTGTTGGTCTAGCATTCGGTAGGTGGTCCCATTCGACGACTGTGCCTGAGTTCCATTTTTGCAAAGCTCCCATGTAATAAGGCAATTTTCTTACAGAGCTCTCCCATGTTCCATAAACATTTTCAACAGCACGTCTCAAACTATACCAGCCTTTTGCATATGAGATCTCAAAACCATACTTATCTTTAACAGTTTGAATAACATACTTTACCTCATAGGATGGATCACGTCGAACGATTCCCACTAGCAAACTAGCAATCATATTTTTGTCCAGATTTGCATGATCGATCGACAAATCACTCAAAAGACAAGTGTGAGAACCCCCAAATTTTGTTATTTTGAACATTCCATTTTTTTTCCCCAATGAGGCGCGTAGAAACCATCTGCAAGGCATATCTGGTGTACTATGTTTGCACACCACTTTCCATAAAGTTTTTGTACTTTTGACAACAAGATACTCACGTTTTACAATCCGTACGGAGTAATCCTTCACAGCTGCCTGAAGATGACCTTTATCTTTAAATACCATATTCAGATGGATATCTCCTTTCGAATAATCGTAATAACTCCCCCACTTACCAGTTGGAAGGTCGATCGAATCACCAAATACTTCTGCATGTGTCGTGGAGAAAAATGGAATTGTTTGATAAAGCTCAGGTTCATTTGTTGTGGTTGTGTCTGCTACAGTAACTGGCATTTCTACAATATCAACCTCATCGTCAGCAGACTCATCCTCAGATGGAATCCCCTCCGGTTCAGACCGAATATCATCTCCAAAATCCACAAAACTGTCTGCTAGTGGCTCGGGAACAACATTGTCAGCAACTATCGGAGCATCATCTTGAATCATAGAGGTAGTTGGTCTTTCTGTAACTACTACAGATGGACCACTACCAGTTGTTGGCATTTCTGTACTAAAATCATAAGCACAGGGTTCTGTTTGTATATACATCTCCAAAAAAGTATGATTTTGTTCAATATCCAATAGCCATGATAGATTGTAATCGCTGTCAACGGGAAAAATTGTTTGTTTCATCCCCGAAAAATCACTGAATATATATTTACAAGATATTTTCAGAATGAACTGGTGACGATCGATGCCAGTAATATCATATACATCGCTCAATAACTGTAAATAATTAATATTGCGAGATATTGTCATGCCTTTTGACGGACCACGATCATATCTAACAGATTCTGAATCTTGTAATATTTGGCCTCCCCAATACAACAAAACTTTAATTGACATACCTTAAAAAATAAAGATAAAATTCATAAATTAATACATGATATATAATGCTGTTAAATATAATTATTTATATAACAACGTACCTAAAATATGCTGATCGGAGCAAACAACTGGAGGATATGAAATGAGTTATATAAAATGAGCTGAAGATTTGAATGAGTTATATGAAATGAGCTGATTCCGTTCGAATAAATAGAGAAAAAATTGATTAATGTCGCCATCTCAAATGGCGACATAAAATAAAAAATGAATTTTTTTTTATTGTCGCCATCTGAGATGGCGAAAATGTTATAATTATTTATATTTTTACGTCGTTTTCTGCCGACAACACGTAAAAAATATTTTATAATGGTATTGATGTCGCCATCTAAGATGGCGACATCAATAAAAAAATTTTTTATTTGATGTCGCCATCTTAGATGGCGACATCATTAAAAAAAAAAAGTTTTTATTGATGTCGCCATTTCAGATGGCGACATCAATAAAATAAAAATTTTTTTTATAATGTCGCCATCTTAGATGGCGACATTATAAAAAAAACAAACTTTTTACTATGTCGCCATCTGAGATGGCGATAATAAAAGAATTTGGTAATTGTCGCCATCTCAGATGGCGACTTAGGTTACTTTTATAAAAAAAAAAAAAATCCGATTATTTTAATAACTATAATAAAAATTAAGGTTAAATAATTAAAAAACCCTCGAAAGTGGTCTCCTATTACTAGGAAATCCTATTATATTTCGTTATTTTTTCATGTTACGTAACATCAACATGAAAATGGAAACATGAAACAATCAACATCGCATCACATGTGAGCACAGTTGATTTAACTTGTAATTGGGAATATGACGAAGGCTGACACTGTTATTCTCTGTATATTTGTTACGGGTGTTTATCGGGCCGGATCAATCCGGACTCGGCCCAGAACCGGACCGGTTAGTCCGGTCCAAAATCGGAACCGGACTAATATGTTCCGGTTCGCCCCGGAACCGGACTAATCGGTTCCGGTTCGCCCCGGAACCGGTAAGAGACCGATCCGGAGCGGTTCTACCGGTTCCGGGGCGAACGGATCCGGTCCGGGTTGGGTAGAACCGGATCGGATTAAAAAAAACTGATTTTTTTTTAAAAATTTAGATAAATATAGTTGAGGTTAGTTTACAAACAAAAAGGCTCATTAGCTCAATTGGTTAGAGCTTTAGAGTAGAAGATAATGGTCGCGTGTTCGAATCCTTTCCCTTGATTTTTTAAAAAAACACCAAAAAAAAAAACCGGTTCCAGGTTGGAACCGGTCCAACCCAGAACCGGTAGAACCGGATCCGATCCGATTCCTTAACGGATAGAGAATGGATGAGACTAATTTTTTTTGTGTGGATATAATGAAATTCGAACGAGTCTTCCCAAAAGAAAATTGTGTTTTTACCAAGCAGGTGAGGCTGAGCTCGTTTGTCCCCAATTTTTGCTCATTATATTCTTCATTTTTACCTAATACCGTTTTATATTCAATATTGAATTCACATCCAATTATGAAACCAAATTACGGATATAAAAAGTGGACTCTTATCGGGTTATATAATTGAAATCGGCAATTAGAAGAGCATCTAGTAAAATAAATGTTATGCATATGATTATTATTTTTTCTTGATAGTTGTTTTGCATATGATTGTAAGTATACAAGGAAGGTTTATGACATATTATTAGATGAAGGCATGGGGCAGTTAAAAAAAGATTAACTAAAATTAAAAAATTATATTTTACCCTCCAAAATTACATTTTATCATTAAAAAATGACTTTTCACGCCATTAAAATTATATTTGACCCTACAAATTATTTTATCTTCCATTTTTTATGTTAATATATTTTGTCCACGTCCACCACTACATGTCATGGCAAATGGTCTTCACAGGTGACTTCGTATCTCATTTGCAAATAGTTAACAATTCTTTCACATACAATATCATTTTAACGGAGCTTTACTTTTTAATTTACTCGACAATAAACATCACTCGAAAGCCGAAACTACTAAATATTCCTACATAACTGAATAATCAAATATAATATAATCAATAGAGCCAAACAAGAACTCACATTTCCTAGATATCAAAATTCCAACGTAAAATCAACTTTAAAAGAGTTTTTAGAAAAGGCTTATATTTAGAATGTTGGCAATTGTGATTACAAATATATGTTGTCAATATAGTATAACAAAAATGAAAGCATCAATTCTTACAACCATCTCTGATTTTCCAGAATACATAATGTTATAATATCCTCCGGCTACATAACATATGTGACGGATCAATGCAAGTACAATTTAGGTCGTAAGTGGTCTTCATCTCCAGCAGTTCACGTTTACACATTCAACCTTGATCCAAAACAAGGTGAGGTAAAGCGCATAGGCTCCATTCCTCAGGGGGGGGGAAAAACAAGGGGTAACATTATATTATACTTGATCATAACAATATATAATATCAGTATCAAACGTTTCGACAAACCGTCTGCTATGGGTTGAAAGCTGAACTTCCAACTTGCATCATTAAAATATGTCTGGATGAAAATGCCCAGGGATTGAGTTGCTCTGCTCAGCCTGGCGCAAATGCAATTTCAGTGCATAGTTGTTCACCTGCAAGAACGGTTAAATCAGGATTTTCATTGATGGATGTATATAGAAGAAACCAATTCTTGTCAAATTCTTCAGGAAAAAAAAAAAAGTAATTTTCAAGCCTTTTTCGTAAATTGGCATGTATATTCGTCAGTAGAAGATTAGATTACAGCTGGGTACATCAGATGGTTTGGATACATTCAACATGACCGATAGGGACACCTATGAGTCAGTGAGGAAGGACATACTGATAGTAAACTCAAATAAAGAGAGAATAACCAAAAGTAACATGAAATAAGTCAGAAAACATGGTATAATTGATTTGGGATTCAATGAAATCTTTAATTTCAAGTGGTTACAGCATTGACCTCAAGTGTTCGCAGCTGCTCTTGATATTGAGTCACCAACAGCTTCAATTGCTGCACCTCTTGGTTCCTCTCATCATGCTCTTTTTGACGTTCATGCTGGATGGATACTGCTCGTTTGAGGATGAGATTCTCTCGAAGAAGGGCCTCAATTTGTTCCTTCAGCATCATATGTTCCTGGATTCATAAAAATACCTGTAAACTTAGATATCTTGTTTCCACATAAAAACTTTCCTGCAAGGAAAAAATAGTTTTGACAAACAGCAAAAACGTTTTAGATCAACCTATCGAGCACAAAGATAAGATGCCATATTTTAGTGGACACAAACAGCCATGGATGTCTATAATAAGGCTCATCAAGCCAGACAGGAAAGCAATAGCATACATAATGGTTCATGTACGATTGCACGTTGATCAGTAATATCTTAAAACTCTGAAAACTCATACAATCTATAACGATGAAAACAATTTTTTCAATCATCTGAGACATTTAGCATTACCATGGATGTATTAGATAGGAAACACAGACCTTCAGAAAAATTTGAGCTGCTTCAACACCAGCCCGAGCAGTGATAGATTTCTCCAGACTCTCCAATACTCTCGTTGCCCGGGTTCTAGCATCATCTATGCTAGTTGCGCTCATCATCTCCCCTACAAAAAGGTCCACCCATTCTGCACCATCTACAGGAATGTGGTTTTGAACGTGAGGCTCCTTCACAGTTACTGAATCCCCTTCTATTAATGTATCATCTGTCAATTATTTTAAATCATTATTTTCATATATTTAATAAAGTAAAGAACCCAGAATCTGCTCGATAATCAAGTGCAATAAGCATGAAGAGCAAACATGAAATAAAAATTATGTAATTGATAACCATGCAGAAATGCATCAAACACCAAAAAAATTCTAAAGGAATGAAATTCTGCCTGATAAAATATACTATCTCATCGAGTGAAGAAATGGTCGGGTAAGCACAACCGTTATAGAGCATAAAAAATAACAAAGCATGGGTATGTCCATCATTCTTATTGAGGTGCAACCAAGGATCAAAATGTACTAGTCTCGGTTGACAACAGACAACCTCAGAAAGTACACTTCTATTGGTATGCTAAGGTTCATTAACCAATTATCCGTAGCATATATTTTTTGACCACTGCGCGTCTGCGCCATTATACGACTAAGCTGATACAAGACCATATGGATACTCTATAACAATAACAGGAGTATTCCAGATTTCCAATCAATCTTACACAATTTTTTCAAGCAATTATTTGCATCCTACTTGTGATCCAAATAGTACTTAGATGGAATTTTCATGCTATGAAATGGAAAATCCACTCAATAATCCTTTCAACAAGGGTTTTCCAATGTTATAACAAAGCATACCTTAAATAGCTTTTTCGAGTTGCAATGAGCAGGACAATCGATACAATCATCTCAACATAAAAAATACAAAGGAAAATCTAAAATACAAAGGTAACTACGCATAGAAATATGAGATATTGAAATAGCACACATGATATATCATGACTACTAGCAGTGCAAACATACCATTATGAAAATTTGCATCTTCTTCAGAAGTGGAGCCCAAGTTGCACTTGTATACAAGACGAAGCTCGTGAAGGCTTTTAATAGCTGAATCTAAGTCATCGCCATACTTTTCCAAGGCTTTCTCAATAAGCTGAAAATATTTGCCAAATAGGAATACTGGTTATTCTACAAATATAAGAGGACGAAAACTATGCGTTCGAACACTCGAAAACAAGGGGTTCACAAGCTTCATTTTTCAAGAAACCAAAAAACAGCACATTTTGTAAGGGAAAAAGGATTGCTAGACCCTGTAAACATATCATGCCACCATAATATGATAATCCTCGAAAAAATACAAGCAAAAGCGCTTAAAGATACTTCATAAAATTATTCCTAATGCATCATTTGCGTTCTTTCCACAACCACAGGAACGTGACACCTGCGATGAATTCAGTGCTGCCAACAAACCAATATAGGGATAGAAATATGGAATTTCCTGCCGTGATTACTAATACCAATAACAGCGACCAAATTATATGCGAATTTATATACCTTTCAAATGCCCACACATTTGACAAAAATACAGAAAAAAATCCTTTTAAAATCAATAGAAGCAAAATAACATTTCATAAAAATTGATAGAAAACCTATCGCACTAAACAGTGAAATCAACGCCTGAGAAACCATTGGAAAAAAAATCATTGATTTGTAGCAAAATAACAAATCAACTAATAAACATATCAGATGCAGCAAATCTCATAGATTCAACGAAACCCTCGACCTGTGAACATAGCATATAAAAAATAACAGAAAAAAGCTTACCTGAGTTTCCATATCAGGAAACAAAGCCTTGATCTGATCAATTGGAGTAGGAGAAATAGAAGGTGAGAAGGACAATCTAACAGGAGATATTGCCGAAGAGCACCGAAACTTCTTGTAAACCGGGGATGAAGCAGAAGTGGGCGATGTCGCTGCAGAATCGATATCCTCGAAGAACGATCTCTTCCCACAAACAATAGCAGACATCATTTACACAATCGGATTTCAATCCAATAAATTATCGTTTCAGACAAAAAAAAGGTAGAAATAAGGATAATTCAAAACTCAAACTGAAAAACAATCAAGGAACACGAAATCGGGAATTAGGGTTAGGGTTCGAAGGGTGGATTCGAGATTCCAATCTTGGCTTTGAGTCAGAGACGCCCTTTTCTTTACGCGTTGGAACAGAAATGTGGCAGTGGATTGCTTGCGGTGAGCGTGAAGTATGTATATTTATACTGGTAGGGGATAGGACGGTGGCAGACTTATCCCCTAAACAAATTTAAGAGTTATACTTAAACCCCTAAATAATTTTTGAGAATAATTTTTTCAAATATTTTGACTGTAAAATCTCTCATATGCATTGTACATATCACAGTCAAGAGTATTATGTCTTTTCATATATTTTTTGTAGGAATTTTACGAGTATACATAAAAAGTAATTTTAGTAGTATACCACGATCGATGAATTTCACTCATAAAATTCCTACAGAAAATACATGAAAAGAAACATACTCTCGATGGTGACATGTGAGACGTATGTAAAGGAATTTGCAGCTGAAATATTTAGGAAAATTGTTCCCGAATATTGTTAGGGGGTTAAGTGCACAACTTAAAATTATTTTGGGGTTAAGTGCATGTTTTGAAAGTTAGGGGACAAAGTGCTAAAGTGGTTAAATGTTGGGGGTTGTCCGCTTTTTACCCATTATAATAAGGTAATTAAAATTGGGCAAAATTCGGACAGGTATCAGGAGGAGAAAGTTTTCTCGTTCCCGTCTATCAAAAATAATTGCTTTCAACTAAGTCCATTTCATGTTGCAATGACCAAAATATCCCTAGACTGTTATCAAAATTAACTCCAACACGTCGTCTTCAATAATGCATTCTCTTCCAAACAATCTCCAACACATCGTTGTCAATTCGCCTTCTCCATTAGTCAGTACTGGTTCTGATTCTTCTACCAATAATGGAAGCTTTGTCTTTACTTAAATACTTGTTCGAGTTCACGCTCCCTGAAGATGAAACCGACGCAGAAGAAGACGAGACAACGCCAAAATGCCACGAAAAATGATGATACAAAAACTCGAAAAACAGAAAATGGAGATGAAACCGAGGATGGGTTCGTGCAGAAGAAGAATCGAAGCATGAAAATGGAGGAGACCCAAAATTTACAGTCGAGTCTTCAAGCATTTTGCTGAATGTTTCGGAAGAAACCTCATATAGCTTTTCATTTTCTTTACTGAAGTCAGCAACCAAATTTCATGTACTTTTGCTCAAGTTCAAGAGAACAAAATCTGAAAAATCAGAGGATAGTAAGACTGCTGGGCAAGAAAATTTTATATTTATTATGAATTTCAATTTTATTGTAATGATTGTTTGTAGATTTTTTATATAAAACTCAAAACTATAATGTATTTGAGATGTTCGATCAATTGTTTGCATGAAAATTTTGAGAATGTAATGATATTGAAACCATTGGTGCATGTAATTTACATGCAACGACAGCTCATGAGTCTATTGATGCATGTAATTTACATGCACCGATAGACTCAGTGGTGCATGTAATTTACATGCACCAACAGCTCATGAGCCTATCGGTGCATGTAATTTACATGCTCTGATAGACTCAGTGGTGCAAGTAACTTACATGTATCATTAGACTTAGATGTTGCTTTCTTATTTCAGTTTGCTATTTCACATCATGATCTTTCTATTTCAATTTGCTATTAAAAATTAATGAGGAAAAATGTTTCGTTTTCAAAATTATATGTAAAAAGACTATGTTTTTGGTTAATATAGTATAAATCTATCGGTGTATGTAATTTACATACACCAATAGACTCAGCGGTGCATGTAATTCACATGCACCGACTTACTAGAATCTATCGATGCATGTAATTTACATACACCGATAGACGGTGATGGACTAATATACTTTATTTTTTTATCTAATAAATAACAATGATCATTTCATTAAAATGTGGATTAATTTTTCATTCTATAATTTTTACAGTTGATCTTATAACAAATTAAAGATACAATATATTATTCTAGAAATTATTTATTATGGATGAGTATATAATATATGATAAATTATTAAATAATCTCATAACAAAAGTATATATTGTTCAAATGATAATATATTATATATACGTGTCTTAATTTTTAAGTGTTAATTGTTATGGTATTTAACACTTACTGTATTTAATTATTATGTAATTTGAGAATCAATGCAAATGTTGAGTCTCCCGGTGCATGTAATTTACATGTACCGATAGCCTATCGGTGCATGTAAGTTATATGCGTCTACCAGTATATGTAAATTACATGCACCGCTATGTGTTGCTTGCTTGTTAAGATTGTTAGTTCTTCAACTTTAATTTGGGAAGATAAGATAGTGCTACGTCACTGATATATTATCAGAAATTTGATATATGCATATTTTATGTTATTATTGATCCCTGACTAATGTAGTGACATGATGTCTGAAAGTTTTAGAAATGAAAACAGTACGTAAACAAATGAAAATGGAATTTTAGAGTCTAGTTTTTACTTGATATGTTATACATAAACAAATGAAAGTCGAAAAAAAATAAATCAAAACCTTTGGAATGAGGTGATATGTTGTTTATCTATTTCCAAATTTGCTACCAAAAAGTTTGTTTACCTAAAGAGACCTTTTAACAAACACATAATGTGCACCAAAATTGAAATAAAAATTCAATGTTAATAAAACCCAAAAAATACCATAAAACAACAAACAAAATTGAAACAAAATGACGATTTTATGTGGTTGGAAAAGAAGGACATTTGGCAAAACGAAAAGGCGTCGCTGCCGCTTCCACCACAACACTGCCACCACTCCATACTCCTCGCCTAACCATCATTGTTGATTTCCCAGAACACGCGACCATCACCAACTCTCACGATGAGGAAGAGATAATTCAACTGTTATAAATTGATTTTTAGAACAATGTATTTTAGGAATAACAAATGACTAATTAGATTAAGGTTTCATAAAAATGGACATAGTTGAAAGAAGATTCTCATAGGATGTAGTTATTTGAAAAGAAAATATTTTGCTAGATTTAGTTAAAATATGTTTTGAAAAGTGGTACCTATGTGTAATATCTTCATTAAATTTTTTAAAGGAAATTCTAAATGGGCTGGAATGGATTCAGCAGATTTAACAAAAGGGCTTCGTTGAAATTTAATTTCTTATACTTTGGAAAATGGGCTGGAATGGATTCAGCAGATTTTGATCGATCCAAGATGCTGCAAATCGATGGATTAATGGAAGAGTTTGTATTGCTTATGGACTCCTTGAAGGATTGTAACTCTTGGCTAGAGTTTAAGAAATTTCAAACTCTTTTTATCAAGGTTTAGTTATCCAATAACTAAAAATCCGGGTCATTACATCCCTCCCTCCTTATTGGAAGTTTCGTCCTCGAAACTCGAGTCGCCTTGATCTTGGAAAAGGTAGGGATATTTCTCCCGCAATGATTCTTCCATTTCCCAAGTAGCTTCTCTTTCCGTATGATTTGACCATTGGACCTTGACGTATGGAATGGTCCTTCTTCTCAGAACTTGGTTCTTGGTATCCAGGATACGGATTGGGATTTCTTCGTATTTCAACGTTTCGTTCAAGTTCCCTTGAGTTACTAGGGGTTCGGCTTCAAGTACATGACTTGGGTCGGCAATGTACTTCCTTAGTTGTGATACGTGAAGACATTGTGAATTCTCGACAGATTTGGCGGTAGTGCTATTTTGTATGCTAGTGTTCCCACCTTTTCTAAAACTTCAAATGGTCCCACGTATCTTGGATTCAACTTTCCCCTTTTGTCGAATCTAATTACTCCTTTCATTGGTGAAATCTTTACATAGACCTTTTCAACAATCTCAATATCCACTGGTCTCCTTTTCAAATCCGCCCAACTTTTCTGTCGGTCCTGGGCTGTCTTAAGCCTATCTCTGATGATTGCTATCTTGTCGGTAGTAGCTTGCACTAACTCCGGTCCTGTGATAGCTCTTTCTCCTACTTCATCCCAGTATAAGGGTGATCGACATTTGCGCCCATAGAGTGCTTCGTATGGCGCCATCCAATGCTACTATGATAGCTGTTATTGTAAGCAAACTCGACTAGAGGTAATAGTTCACTCCAATTTGCAGTAAAATCCAATACACAAGCTCTTAGCATGTCTTCGAGGGTTTGGATAGTTCTCTCTGTCTGGCCATCGGTTTGTGGGTGATAGGCCGTGCTAAGAGTCACTTTACTTCCCATAGCTTGCCGAAAGCTTTTCCAGAAACGCGACACGAATCTAGGATCTCTGTCGGATAGGATGCTCATTGGGACTCCATGCAATCTCACTATATTGTCCATATATAGAGTTGCCAATTTGTCTAAGTTGTAGTTCATACGGACAGGTAGGAAGTGTGCTGACTTGGTTAGTCTATCAACAATTACCCAAATTCCGTCATGGCTCTGCTTTGACTTTGGTAGTCCCACGACAAAATCCATGGAGATGTGATCCCATTTCCATTCCGGGATTTCCAGAGGTTGAAGAAGTCCTCCGGGTCTTTGATGCTCAGCTTTAACTTGTTGACATACCAAGCATCGGGCGACGAATTCTGCTACGTCCTTTTTCATGGCGTTCCACCAAAAACTTTCCTTCAGATCTTTGTACATCTTTGTACTCCCAGGGTGGACTGAAAACTTTGACTTGTGTGCTTCAGACATTACTTCTTGTCTTATGTTGTTCATATCTGGCACGCATAATCGTCCTTTCATCCACAGGGTTCCATTGTTATCGATCTCAAAGTCAGTAATTTTCTTCTCCCTGACTTGTTCTTTTAGCTTGGTTAGGCTCGGATCTTGATCTTGGCTTAGTTTGATGGTCTCTCGAAGACAAGGTTGAGCTGAGACCGTAGCTAAGATTATTTTTCCTTAGCCTTTCCGGCTCAAAGCATCTGCTACTTTGTTTGCCTTGCCGGGGTGGTAGCTAATAGTGAGGTCGTAGCCTTTTAGAAGTTCGATCCATCGTCTCTGCCTCATGTTGAGTTCCTTTTGAGTGAACAAGTACTTGAGGCTCTGATGGTCCGTGAACGCTTCGCACTTGGCGCCATACAGAGAGTGTCTCCAAATCTTTAAGGCGAACACCACTGCGGCTAATTCGAGGTCATGCGTAGGGTAGTTTTGCTCATGGGGCTTGAGCTGTCTTGAAGCATAAGCAATCACTCTTCCTTCCTGCATGAGTACACATCCTAGTCCTTCTTTAGATGCATCACTGTAGATGGTGAAACTCATGTCCTCAGTTGGTAATACCAGTACAGGTGCAGATGAGAGCTTTTCCTTCAAAGTCTCAAAACTCTTCTCACATTCTTCACTCCATATGAACTTTGCGTTCTTTTGTGTGAGCCTGGTAAGAGGTACTGCTATTGACGAAAATCCTTCGACAAACTTCCGGTAGTAACCAGCTAATCCCAAGAAGCTTCGGATTTCAGTCACTGTTGTTGGTCTAGGCCAATCTAAGACTGCCTCTACCTTTTTAGGGTCCACTGATACGCCTTCCTTTGATATTATGTGACCTAAGAAAGATACACTTTCTAGCCAAAATTCACATTTGTTAAACTTGGCGTAGAGTCTTTCTCTCTTAGTGTCTGGAGTGTAAGACGAAGATGTCGTTCGTGTTCTTCATTGCTCGACGAGTAAATGAGTATGTCGTCGATGAACACTACTACAAAGTCGTCCAGGAATGGCTTGAATACACGATTCATTAAATCCATGAATACAGCTGGCGCGTTTGTTAAGCCAAATGGCATTACCGAGAACTCGTAATGCCCATACCGTGTTCTAAATGCGGTTTTCGGCACGTCATCAGCTTTTATCTTTAGTTGATGATAACCTGACCTTAGATCGAGCTTAGAAAAGACTTTAGCTCCTTTGAGTTGATCGAACAGGTCATCTATCCTTGGAAGAGGGTACTTGTTCTTGATTGTGATCTTATTCAGTTCTCTGTAGTCGATGCACAATCTCATGCTCCCGTCTTTCTTCTTTACAAACAACACTGGAGCTCCCCATGGGGATACACTTGGTCTGATTTGTTTCTTGTCTAAGAGATCCTGCAGTTGTTCCTTAAGTTCCTTCAGTTCGGCTGGAGCCATTCGGTATGGTGCCTTAGAAATTGGTGTAGCGTCTGGCACCAAATTAATATCAAATTCCAATTCTCGGTTTGGAACAGAACCGGGCAGCTCTTCAGGAAAGACATCCGGAAATTCTTGTACAACGGCTATGTCTTCTATCCTGGGTCCATCTTCCTCTTTTACTTCGCTTATTGTAGCTAGGTAAACTTCTTCACCGTTCTTTACGGCTTTCCAGGTTTGGGCTGCTGACAGAAGGAATTTTCGTTCCTTAGTTTTGCCGTGGTATACGATCTCCTTCTCGTCTGGAGTCCGTAGTTTAATATTTACGGCAGTCTACTACTCCATGATGTTTGGATAACCAATCCATTCCCAATATAACATCAAAATCCACCATTTTGAGTTGAATTAGCTCAGCATTAAACTTGATTTCATTAATACTAAGATTACAATTTCGGTGTATGCTATGTGCTATAAGGGTCTTATTGTCTGGTGTTGCTACGTTATATGGTTCACTAAGCAGTTCTGGCTTAAGGGCTAGTTTCTTAGCAAACCTCTTAGATATAAACGAGTGCGTGGCACCACAATCAAACAATGTATACGCAGGTAATTCGTTTAAATAAATGGTACCTGTCACAACGTCGTTTGCGTCCTCGGCCTCTTCTCGCGTTATAGCAAACACTCTGGCGTTCGGCTTAGTCTCCTTTGGTTTACTAGGAGGGCCGTTATTCCTTACAGTCGTCCCCCTCATATCAGGTTCGGGACACTCAGCAATTCGGTGGCCTGCCTTCCCACATCGGAAACATGCACCTTTTCCTCTGAGACATTCTCCTAGATGGTTGAATCCACAGTTCGAACATTTAGGGTACCTCTGTTGAGTTGGGCCTACTGTGGGTCCCCTTTGCTGGTTGCTGGACGGACTAGGCCTCTTGAAGTTTTGATTACTAGAGGTATGCTGACTGGTGGAGGGTCGCTTGCGCTTAAACACTTCGATTTTTGCAATCTGGAAATTTTTTTTTTTTTTTTTAAAAAAAAAAAAATCGAAAATTAGGGTTCTTAATTCGAATGATAGGGTTTCGAATTAATTCCTAATCGAAGCTTGAAATCTGAAATTGGCAGAGGGTTAATGATCGACTTGCTGGAATAATCACACGAAAATTTTTAATTTCAAAACAATCAACATATGCTCAGAAAATCGGGGAAACGAACCAATTTGGGAATTAGGGTTCTTAGATTTCGAATGCGAAATTGACAGAGTAAACGGAATCCGATCGATCCGAAACTTGGACAGTAGGGTCGACTGGAAGAGACGGTTCGAATGGTATACTCGTCGACGGCTATCGTTGCGGCAGGCGGCGGCGACGACTTGGAGCTTAGGGTTTACTGTACGAAAATCGAAAAAATCCGAAAATAATTCTTAAAAATCGATTTTTCAAAAATAAAATTTTAAAACAGAAAATGAAAATTTTAAAATTTCGAAAATTTTTGTATTCATGTGATTAATCAGATTGGACTTCTGATTATCTTAATTATCATGAAACGACAATTTTCACCCAACTGTATTTATTTCTCCAGTTGGTCTATTTCAACCGGAATTTTCTTCTAGTTACTTCCTTAACTAGAGTACTTTTCCCAGCGGGATTATGGAACCTGGCTAGCTCTGATACCACTAAAATGTCACGCCCCGAGACCGGGGTCAATAACACCGGCATTGATTTCCATTACAACTAGGAAACCAATAAGCCTCGTAATATCATAACAACTGAAAACCAGTCTATATTCCATAAATAAAGAAATCATTGTCTTTACAACTGAATTAAAAACGTGAAACTAAAACTTAACAACTGAATAAATAAAATTGTCTTTAAAACTTGGAAAACTTTAAAACATAAAATCTTGAACTACGCAGCGGACTTGATTCACCAACCCCAAAATTGGTGCTCTTCTTCTTGCTCTAATTCTTCTTCGGCTTTATCTGGGGATGTAGAGTAAGGGTTGAGTGCTTTGGAAAACACTCAGCAAGTGGGGGACAATCGATATCATACATATACATAATTTTCATAAACTTGTATCATAAAACTTGCATAAACCGATATGAATGTATCTTAACATACTTGGTTGCCCTTACGAGCCATGACATAACATATCGTTTCATAATTTTATATACTTAAGCACAGTAAAGCATTCTACTCTCTTCTTGGTACTGATATCAGTCTCTAGACTTAACCCTCCTAGAGATGAGGTCATAACATCGGCTAACCCACGAATAAAGGGTCTGGATAATCCAGAAACAACGGATTACCACCGTATAAGGTTCTTTTAGCGGTTACATCCCACCGCATCAGGGTCATGGGGATCCAAATCCAATTAGATTTCGAGTTTAGCGTGCTTACAAAATAATACTTTCATAATTTCAACATAATACATATCGATTGGAATTTCAAAACATACTTATATAATTTTAGAAAACGAAACGAATAATTATAGCAAAAGCCCACTTACAGTGCTTGGATGCGTGTTTGAGTAGTCGTCGGTACGAAACGAACGGATTCAAATCTTCCACTATGAACAGTAACCGCACACCTTCAGTGTGTGTACACTGTGTGAATTTTTCGATGTGAATTTATCAGCTTTAAGGGACTAATTTCGAAGGCTTAAGGGCAGATTTTCGAAGGCTGTTTGCTTGCTGATAAGCTGATGAATTTCGAACCTGTTTTCTGGAAATTTTCGAACAAAAGCTGCTGAATTTTTCGAAGATAATTGGACTGATTTTTCGAACCTGCTTGCTTGCTGAAACTTGATGAAGAGGCTGTAAATCTTATGGTATAAAGGGCTGGAAATCTTAACAATTCAGAAGACAACTTTCGTGACTGAGTTGCTGATTTGGAGGGACTTTACTGGCTGGATTTTGTTAACAATTGTTGCTGGATTGAAGTGTCGAGAATTTCAGATTTTAAGGCTGCAACCTTCGAAAATTCTGGACAGGATGCAGCTGAAGTTTTCGGTTTCTGTATGGTAGAGTTTTCGAGAGTTTCAGCTGCTGGAGGAGATGGTTTGTGATGTAAATATACTACCAAAGGTTGCACTATTTATAGTTAGTGGTTGGGCAAAACTCAAGGAGTTTGGTGGTGCAATTCTTCGAAAATATAGGAGTGAATCTGAGCAGATTTGTTGTGGTGGTGTTGAGCAGATTTTTGCTGAGGTGAAGATCAGATTATTATTGCTCAAGTTGTCGCAAATCGTGAGGTTTAATTGAAGAGTTTGTGATGGGTAGGGACACTTATGAGATCTTCGAAAATCTTTGCTTCATGGCTTAGAGTTTTCGGTTATTGAGGTGCAACATGATGAGGTAAAGGAAGAGTTGCTATGGCTTGGGATTCTCCGAACAAGATATGGGAGAAGAGGTGCAAGCCTTCGAATTTATCGGATCAAGGTTTGTGCAGATTGTGGTGGTAGCAAATCTGATTTTGATCGATCCAAGATGCTGCAAATCGATGGATTAATGGAAGAGTTTGTATTGCTTATGGACTCCTTGAAGGATTGTAACTCTTGGCTAGAGTTTAAGAAATTTCAAACTCTTTTTATCAAGGTTTAGTTATCCAATAACTAAAAATCCGGGTCTTTACATGAATGGTGGTGTTGCTCCGCCAATTTTGGGCTACCTGACGTGAATTTCTGAAATTTCAACCCAAGAGAAGCAAGATCGTGGGAGCACCAGGACATCACCAACAACCTCGCCAACTTATCGCTACCGTCTCACTCTCCAACCCTCATGGTGAACCCCTATATTACCTTCCTTGTCTTCGATCTTAACTCATGTCATCGTTAACTTTACCTTATTGCAATTTTGCTATCGTTCTTTATCAGTAAAACTGTCTGGTACTTGTTGTTAGATTCTTTAACCGTGGTTAGACAATCCAAAGTTATCAACTGTATATACGAAGTTAAAGAAACAATAAGCGTTCTTGATTCAACATCTCTCTGCAACTTCATAATCTCTAGAAGCCCTATAATCAAGAATTGGTTTTTATCTTAAAGGATTTCAAATTCGTGCGAGTTCAAATGATCTGGATGCAAGGTCAAAAGAATACATTCAAGAATCCGCTGGGGTGACCAAGCTTGAAGTACAAGATCAAGAAACTAAAGAGTCGAGCAAGGTTTCAAGTGGGGCAACATCTCCGGGTCCTGAACTGGACAAAGATTTGAAAAGGGCAAGTACCTGTCCATTCCTTCCACTTTTGTTTTGTTCACAGTTCATTTTTTTTTTTATTTACTGGGATTGTTTACCTGTAATTTTTCCTAATTGGTTGGCTTCAACTTTGAAAATTATGTGTGAAATATGGTTGTTTGCATGTTTTTTGCGTTCTGTTTTAATTAATTTTTTTTATGTTTTGGTAGGTAGTCCAAAAGACTGCTGCTACATTTGAACCAAGAGCATCCACCCCTACCAAAAACCCGGCTGTACCTGGCTCTGTTTTATACACCGTTTTCGAGGTTCAAGGTTATGTGTCTTTATTATTGGATGGTGCGCTCTCTTTCAACCTCATATTTCCATCTACTGAGCCAGACATATGGAGACTAATGAGCATGTTGTCCATATGGATGTTCAGTAAGCCTTTTTTAATTTCTTGATAGGACTTCATCAAGAATGGTGTTATTGATCAGTTTGTTCTATGTTTTAACGAAGCTTATTTTTTGCTGTATTCAGCCATCCCTTCCCTTCGTTCGACTGCCCAAAGAATGAGAAAGAAGCACTCAACTATCTGTTCCTCCTCATTCCATTACTTAATGTTTTGATCCCATTCTTCTTGAAATCATTTGCAGTTGTTTGGTCTGCAGATACAGTTGCCTTTTTTGCCATGTATGCATGGAAGGTAATTCATCTCCCATTTGTTTTGCACGGTACCTGTTAGACTCTTCATCGAAACATGAACCATAATTTTTTTTTACAGCTTGGATGGCTTTCACAGAAAGAATAGAGATCATATACTGAGGCTGGAGTGAGTCCAAATATATGTTCTTCAACAATTAGAAAGTGTGCAGACAGAACATTGTACCTTATCATGGTACGTTGTAAGGCATGGAAGGACCAGGAATATAGTTTAATGAGATATGCTGATGTATTGTTTGGTGGAATAATGTTTTTTTTTTTTTGAAAAATATTATATATAAATTTTGTTTTTTGTTTTTGTTTTTTTTTAAAAAAATTGAATGAAGTATCGAACTACAGTAGTTTGAAGCATGAAAATTGGATCAGTGAGTTTCATACAACAAATTGGATGAACCAATTTAAAGGCTTTCTCCATTGCACCCATGTAGTCTGAAGCAACACCTGGAATGTTTGGTTTACATTCAAGAGATGCATCAACTTGAAAAATGTGGGGAAAGAATTACATCATGGAGCTTTAAAAAACTGCCGCTCTCAGTTTTATACACGAGAAATTCTTGTTTTTCTCATACTGCAACGAAGTGATTTAGGCTAGACTTGTAGACTGATACTAAGAAATGGGATAGTAGGTTGATGAATGATATATTGTTTTTCCAGAAATCATTGATTTGGGATATATGTTTTGATGACTCGAGTGCCTGTATCTTATAGCACACAACAGGCTACGGTAATTTAAGGAGTGTATTATTTCTTTCTAAATGAAAAAAATATCAAGTTTTATAAATATTTCCAAACGAATATAGAATAATATAAATATCAGCTCTCATTTGGCAAGAATTCATCTCATGACTTCAAACAATGCAACGACACATTCTAAAAATACCACAAACCAAAAGGTGGATAAAGAACACAAATTAAAGTTTTTCTTGCGATCAACAAAAGGGTTCATATATTTTTCAGCGACTCAAAAAAGTATTTTGAACAAAGTTCGGTTGTAGGAACAATCCTTTAAATGGTAAATTCTGAATTTGTTTTCCTCCAATTAGGGAACACCCTTCAATCCAATTACATTCCCATTTCCCTTCACCAGAAACCTCCCACAAACAATGAGCCCTGTCCAATACACAAACAAATTGCCCCATCAATACCAACACTTAACACTAGCACAATGTCGTACACTTCCCAAAAGCCTAACTCCCAATTCAAACGAACCTTCTCAACAAGACCCCAAACACTATATTTGCCCATCTCCCATTTACACATATTTGCCACACCGGTGCCTCCAACAGGTCAAATTCCGGTTTCTTGCCACCAATGTTGCGGATGCAAGCTTATCTGCCATAGGCAGACTCAGTTCTCTCCATTTATTCGTCTCGAGTTCGAATCCCATCACACGATAAGCCCGAGCAGAGGTAATCCAATATAGTATCCCGTTTGAAAACACGCTCTCATTTGGTGTCCAGACTGTTTGCCTCACAGCAAATTCAGGCTTGCTGTTTTCCATGTGTCATCACTCGATTGATACATTTATACGGTTGGTTGGTACACTGCACCGCCACTGGCTAACTCTGATATCCCACCTGCCACATAAATCTTGAACCCGATTGGCCTGAATCATGTTCCACCACTCCTATAGCCGGATTGGTTCTCGTCACGTTTATCATATCAAGGTGTTTAAACTGCCTAGTGAAAGGGTTGCATATGGCAAGCATAAGGGATGTAGAGCTAGTGATCCTCAAAAGTATTAGGCCACCAATTGCAGCGATTGGCCTAACGGGGCAATTGATGTGATCAAGACCCGACACATACCAATTGTTGCTAATTGGGTAGTGGGCAATCCAAGAAAGGCCTCTACTGCGAGTCGGCAAGGCTAAGAACCACGACAGGTGACAGGTGGCACGTTGCCAACTCTGACGCACCCTTGGCTGCATCGTGCCAACAACGGCAGACGGCTTTGGCACGAGCCAACGAATCCGGGGATAGGTAGGAGAAGATGTTGGCTATGAGGTCAAAGGGAAGATTTCTCCACATTTCATCAAGGAATTTTGGATTCTTGGGCTCTTCAAGAATTCGAAGCAAGGTATGTAGAGTGGATATTTGTCATCGACTTCCAACAATAGTGGCTGGGGAGTAATAATCGAAGGTTACAGTAATGGACAGATGGAATTTGCATGGTGGTTTCTTGTGCCCACATGAACTAACATGTGACCCCACATACCAGTGTTCATATTATTTTTCGTCCGTGAGAATTGTACCTTTATCAATATTCTATGGTTAAAAAATGAAAGGTCAAATACCCCTTCAATTATTGCAAATCATACTACATTTTACAAATATCAGAAAGAGACGCTAGAATTGAAATTTTCAATTTAATGTTCAATACTTTTTCAGTTAGAGATGTCATTCCACACTGTAAAATCAACTGATATTCGTCAGCTTTTGGAAGCGTGTTTGTAATTTCATATTCCACTTAGTAATGTATCCCTCTTTTTTTCCCTAAGAAATTGTTCATTAGACGCATGAGGAACACTGATTCTTGATTATTTATCAGTTTAGCAGTGTTAAAGAAAGTAGGGACAAATTAATACAATTAATAAATTACGAACCAAAGGTGATAATTAAAAAGTCTTCAATGTATAAGTTTCAACATGCATACAGCCAATCATGTCATTTGATCTGTCTGATCTCTCAAGAACAAGAATATTTTTGGTGTTCCCGGAAATTTTTGCGACCTCTTCCCCAAAAGCAGTCCACTTAGAACTTAAAATTACAGTTGCCACAAAAAATAAGGTTGGATGTCACATAGGACGATGATTTACTGAAGTTTCTTTATTCCAGGAACGAAGGAAGTAAAGCAATAAGTGCATCGCCGTATCCAACAGGATCTGTCCAGTTCAAGAAGCGGCAACTTTTACAGTAGATTATCAACCGATGCTCAATAAAAAAATAGTTTTCCAAAGGGACTTAATATAATTTGAAGGACTAAATATATATTTTTAGATATATTATATAAGGAAATTGTTTTTTTCAAAAAACCGAGGGCAAAGTAAGTTGAAGAACTTAATGGAAGAACATTGCATACCTCCATCTTTTCTAAGAATCTTAACAACCTCCCCAGATATGTCAGACTGGAAAGAATCAAGAAAAATAAGGATTAAGTGAGGTCTTCATAGCATACATGAAATGCATGAATTTTTTCACAATTACAGCAAGAAGAGGTCAATATAGACGCGCAATAGAAATGGCAGCCAAAGTAGGCGAAAGTGAAAGAATTTGTTTAATCATTATTAAAACAAGAAAAGTTGAATATAAATTCAAAATGCCGATGTAAATCAAAGTCCAGTGAGAACCTCGATAGGGATCTCGCCACCTAGTTGGTCAATATAGCAGAGCACCTGCCCTTCCTTCACTATATCTTTCTGTTAAAAGCAAAAATAACTGGTAAAACTCATAAATGATGAGATCTGACCAAGAAAATAGGACTTCAAATTTTCTACTGCGTTTAATGGTACATCTACCAAATTGAGTGTATGTTCATCACACATCATATGCCCTATGCCACCAACTGGATATAAATTCATCATGTGTTTCATAATGACGTACATGATAAATATCGGCGCAATGTAGCATATAATGAATATAACACCAAGCAATACCTCTTTGGAAGATGGAGGAGCCTTCTTTCCTTTGATAGTTCTCGATCTTCGAAAATAACCAACCTGGATTGGGGATAAAATTTATGACAGATTTCAAAAAAATAACGTCATCACTGTTGATAGTTTCTTTAAATTCTCACCATTGGAGACTGAAGTATCACCAAGCCTTCATCTGCCGCTTTATCAAGCAAAGTCTGAACACCATTTGAGGAAGGCACTGGTTTGGAGAGGGCTAAAGATGGTGACGAAGCCGACCCATTTGTATTAGGTGTCTCAACAACTGAATGTGCAGTCACTGGAGCAGAAACGGGAGGCTGTGGGGTCGCACTTTGCCCAGCCAAGTCTCTTGTCACATATAGTCGAAATCCCCCGAGCTAATCATAAAAATAATGTGGATACAAGATCAGGGAGAAGGGGCGAAGAGATCATGAATCAACAGACATGTTTTTTATATATTATAGTAACATTGAAGTTGGAATGATGTTTTCCGAGAAAAAAGTACAACCATTTCAGTCGGTTATCCTGATTTTTTTACATTGTGATGGAGAGGATGAGTAGGCCAAAGATGCAAAAGCATAAAAATAGCTTACTTTAAGTTCAAACTCGGTGATGGAAGTGGTGTCACATAACACCGTCAAAAGGGACTCTACCTGCAAATATTAAGATTTTTAGTAAGATTTCTATCTTTGCATGCCAACTATGCATTTGCGCTTAAGTTTCAGAGCATCTGGTGCTTAAGAGTGGATAATGGAATAGAGCAGTAGCACATTTTTACTGTTTCAAAAGTGATGAGAAAATGAACCAACAAATCAAATGTTTGTAATCCGGTGAAATGTCGCACATTACAATTATGTTAATGTAGATGCTTTTGAATCCTGCTTAAACCCCGAGCTTGAATCACATTGGGTGAGTCTATATAAAAGTAGTACCGGTACTCGGACATCTGAAAATTAATTTCTCGTTCTTCACAAAAAGTAGAACAAGCGGGGAGCATCAATGATTCGTGATTGTACATTGTTCTAGTCAAGATTTCTGTGTTATAGAATACCAAAGTACCAACAGTTTATATATAACTTCAACTTGTAAATATGTATAATTCAATGTCTTTTTTTCCAATGAACTATATCATTTTATATAACGGGACCATAAAACAGGAGATAAACTGATAATCATAACATTATAATGAATGGAAATGGAACAAACAACTCACCTCGATTGAATTGGGAACGAGTTGGCTTACTGCATCGGATGATTTAGCTGTTTCAGAATTAGCAGTAGCTGTTATTCATTGAAATAAATATGAAAAAAATGAAAGAGAGAAATAGCACTAGGTTGAAAATCCGTTGTCGTCGTGTCCGTGTCGTGTGTCACCGTGTCAGTGTCCGTGCATCGTAGATTTTCAGGAAGTAAAGTACGATCTCTAAAGAGAATAGAAGTGGGAAGCAAGATGCATTAGGTTGATTGTTAATACATCACATTACCTGCGTTCATTTATCCAAGCCGTAAACAAAGTCCAACAAATGACTTCAAGAATTTAACAAGAAGCCATATAAAATTTTATTTAGGATGACATCAACATTCTTTACATCCGATGAAACAGTTCCTCTTAATAAATTGGCACAAGTTTCAAATCCTCTAGGATTACATTGCTGAGATGTTTGGCACGTCCAATATACCGAGGGGATAATGGAGAATCCAATAAATACGAGAGAGCAGATAGCACCAAGAGCGGCAAAAAAATTGATATTGTTACTTACTATACATTACATTTACATTGATTTGATTTGATTCGATAGTCCCTCTTAATATATCGGCACGCGTTTCAAACCATCTACAACTAGATTGTCTGGATATTTGCCACATTTCCAATATGCCAAGTAGATAATGGCGAGACTCCAATAAATGCGAGAGAGCATATAACACCAAGAGCAGAAAAAAAATCCGGTGGCCAAACATTGTTTGCTTACTATATAATAACCATAGTTCCAGCCAGAACCACAGTCATATAGTACCCCATAAAACCACAACTACCAATTTGAAAGACAATATTAAGTGCAAGAGAGTTAGTCATATGAACCATAACCAAGCATATAAATAAATGAACTTACCATCAGTGCCAGAAGCTGAACTTCGGATTACTAGTTTCTTTGATCTGTTTGGTAGTCTCAACCCATCAAATCCAACAAATTTTGTAGTTAAACAATGCAAAGGCTGCAACTTTCCAAATTTGGGTCTAACACACCCCAATTCCAAGTTTGTAATCTTAAGGCCTGAAGCACCCAAACCGCCTGACACAAATATTAACATGAAAGATCATCATCACATTCAGCAAAACATGTGACAGATGGACAGTAATTTGGAGCAAATTTAGACAACCACCCTTCTTGCCACCACATATAGGTTTTCAAAATATATATTAGCATAAATAAGGTAATTTCAAAGAATGCACGTTTCAGAGACAATTCGATTAATCAAAAAATTATAACTTCCTGAAAAGCGAGGAAAAAATAGTCCCAAAATAAAGAAAAAAGAAACACATCACAGAATTATACATAAAACAAAAACAACATCGGGTTCACATTCCCAGATCAAGAAATCAGGCATATAGGAGGTAAATGCATATTATAATCTGCATAATGTTTGAGCAGTAAAATGTTGGGCGATGGAGATTTTAAGGCGAGAGGAAAAGAGAGATGAACTTACATGAAGCCATGTGAACAAGTGGCGGCGACGGCGGCTGTGGAGGAGCTGAGCTTCAAAATTGACTGAAGAGTTTTCTGAAGATTTGCTTTTTGGCGATGTTAACTAAGAAGACGGAACCCAGAAGTTGAGGGAAATGAATAAGAAAGATGTAAGTACTACCGATTACTCACCAAACGAAGAAGAAGTCTGTCTGGGTCGACATATACGATTGTCCCTCAAAATGTCAACATAAATTCAATATTAATTTTTAAAATTCAAATAAAATTATAAATTATATTTCTCTAAAAAGTATTTTTAACATTTTCACATGAAAAACTCAATTTACAAAATGTGGCAATTTTTTTTTCAAATTTATCTTGATCGCCTTCTTGATTTAAATAACAAGAGTCTACAAGAAACTTTAAATATTTATAAATTAAAATGAATATATGATCATATTTAATTAAAAATATTAAAAGATCAATTTCTTGATAAAAAATTAATAATGTGATATTAATCTATGATAGCTTTGTTTTATGAATCAGTTAGTTTTTTGTCACCATAAAAAAATATATATTTAAATTAGATATGATATCATATGTATATTATATTGTTTGAATAGACATAAAATACAAGAACTAATTTAGGTAAAAACACACTGCGACAGATTTACCTAGTCAAATACGAGGGTTCAAATTTTAAGGGGAAAAAAAATCTAAAGGGGCATTTATGTACTTTCCACCGTTCTTGGGTTCGTTATAACTTTATTGCCACTTATTCTTCGCATGATTCTCTTCCTATTTGAGGTTGATTCCTCAGAAATTCTCCGTTCGTCGATAGATATTTGATGCCATGTTTATTCATGTTTTTTCATTTCTTTCTAAAGAGGAGACCTGTGGAGAAATGCAAGCTGTTGAGATTTTTTTGGTGCACCAAAGACCATACACACATAGACCAAAAACCAACACGAATACACACATATACATACATTGTGTTGTGTTGTATGTTGGTGTTTGGGTGTAATGGGTGCACCCAAGGATTTTCCTTGTTTATATTGTGATGCCTAGAAATAATCCTTTTATGTGGTTTGGTTGATTTTGTAATTATGAGTAGTTACAATATTTTATGGACTCGGGTTTGGTTTACACCGATTATGATAGAATACATGGATTTATTTTTACATAATTAATACTAAGTATATAAGGAAATCATGTAGGATCAAACTCATAATACACCTTAAAACACCTAGTAAACTCCTACAAAGTCTCTCCACAACCTTCCTCGTGTTTTATTCCAAATTCTTGGAAAAACTTGGTGTTGAGATATGCTTGTTTAGGACTTGGAATTCTTGCATGAGTTATGCACTCTTTTATTGATAGTTGGTTTAAAACTTGATTGGATTTGTTTCATGTTTGTGAAGAATTGGTACGAGGTTAATTCAATGAAATAAGTTTTGAAGATATGTATGAAAACCGCATGTTCTGAAAATTTCAGAGCCTCGCGATCAATCGATCGTTCGATCGCATGTTGAGGAGCCGATCGATCGCCTGAGGCGATAAAGGTTTAAGGCGGTTTAAGGCTTGAGCAGATCAATCACTTGATCGCGATCGAATGTTTGCGTGTTAGGCGATCGATCGCCTGAGGCGATAAAGGTTTAAGGCGGTTTAAGGCTTGAGCGATCGATCACTTGATCGCGGTCGAACGTTTGCGTGTTAGATGATCGATCGCGTGATGAGAAGCGACTAATCGCGGACTACACAGAAAGTTTGATCGATTTTATGGCATGACTAGACCGATCGCGCGTTGGCGGCCGATCGATCGCTAGGGTCATTATTTTGAAAAATTAAAATTGCTTGGATTATGATGAAGCTTATTATAACATTGAATTGTTGATATTCATGTATCATTGCCCCAAGGAACATGACAGAGAGGAGGCTAATTGTAATACCCTTGTCCCACATTGGTTGTTGATGAAAATTTAAAGTGGTTTAAAGGCTTACAATGGACTATTATAGCAACTTGGGTTAACCATTTTCGTAGAGCGATGACGGATACGGAGTAGTTGCTATAGAAGCCCATTGTGCAGTCGCGCTTGCGCGTATGGACTATTATAGCAACTTGGGTTAACCATTTTCGTATAGCGAGGACGGATACGAAGTAGTTGCTATAGAAGCCCATTGTGCAGTCACGCTTGCGCGGGCCCGGGGCCGGGGCGTGACAGAATGGTATCAGAGCCGGTCACCGGCAAAAAAACACCGGGAGATAAGTGCTATGCGGGGCAAAGTGCTACGTGCGTGGGAGCCACCTCTTGAACCTAAAAAGGGCAAAGTGCTACACGACGGGGGCCACCTCTTGAACCTGCGGGGCAAAGTACCACGTGTGTGGGAGCCACCTCTTGAACCTGCGGGGCAAAGTGCTACATGACGGGAGCCACCTCTTGAACCTGTAGGAGCCACCTCAAGATTCTCGGTGCCGGTGGATCGATAAGTTAGGTTGCGACGAGGACGTCGCGTTCTAAAGGAGGGGTGATTGTAATACCCTTGTCCCACATTGGTTGTGGATGAAAATTTAAAGTGGTTTATAAATGCTTACAATGGACTATTATATCAACTTGGGTTAACCATTTTCGTATAGCGAGGACGGATACGAAGTAGTTGCTATAGAAGTCCATTGTGCAGTCACGCTTGCGCGGGCCCGGGGCGTGACACTAATTGACAACTTCTGATCTTTTATATTTTGAAAAGATATAAGGTACGTGTAGAGATGTCAAACAGAGGGGACGGCACGAGGCACGACACGAGGCACAAATTGTTGTTCCAATTCGAGGAGGAACAAGACTCCGAGAAATTTAAGATATAGAGAGAGATATTTTTGGCCAAACAAAATAATAAGCCTTTTTCATTAATCCAAGGGAAACATTTATACATGGAGGAAATAACCAACTACTAAAAAAAAGGACATGAATATAATGCAACAGATTAAAATCAGAAAATGTGCCATTATTCTAAAAATAAGGAAGACTACTGTCCCATTACTTGGTTTACTTGGTCAATTGTCATATGTTGAAATCTTTCATCCAGGCTGCTTGTTGTACACTTCGAGTGGGCCTGTTCGACTAGGCTGGTGTTTCAATATTTGGGCCAGACAGAATTGGGCTCTTATCAAAACAATTAAGTGTGAGTGGGGGATGGATTTCCGAGTGAATGTCTCATTCCATGTTGGTTTGCTGAGTTTATTTTATTTTTTTAGAGAGATTGTTTTGTTGTCATTAGAAATTAGAACATTGTTTGTTAGAAGCATACAAGCACCAAGGGCAGGTATCCCCAAAATATTTTTTTTATTGTTTTTATAGATTTTTTTAAAAAAATTATGTTTTACCCAAAAAATTCTTTTAACCCCTTAAATTATAATCGTGACTCGGTTCCTACAAGAATCACCACTGACTAATGAATGTTTCCCAGATCTTACGTTGGATTTTGGCTTTTGATTTAGTGCTCCGGGAGGTGGATATGTTGTGGTCTTGTGGATGATCACATTGAGCTTGATCAAATATTATGCGAGGCTTGTGTAAAGTTTATCAAGTCTTACCTAAAACACACGGGGACAAAAAACGACGATTATGACAGTTGTAACTCAAACTTCCGTATATCACCGACTCAGATTTGGATGTTTTTATGTGAACATTTTGCTTTGTTTTTGCATATCAATCACCACTTCCGAAGAGGTAACCAAGCACACCCATTCTTCTCACTTTACTCAAATTCTAGACCATGTAGTTCGCCTTGCATCAAACATTCGGTTAGGGTTCTTGTTATTCCCAGGATTACTTGAGACGCGGAGTCGTTCGTTCGTTAGGTAGACATCTTCAGGGGGCAGTGCTGTGATTTCCCCATCATCGCCCTGGGCTCCATTCCCACCAAAAACAAATTCCCATGGCTCGCACGATTGAGATTCATCAATTCACTCACACAACAATGCCCGGAAACTGTACGACAAAATGCGTCTTCACCATTGCTATTCCACAAACTCCCTCCAACCTCAGCCTACGTTCACCTCCCTTTCTGCCGCAAACGCTGCCACTACTGTGATTTCCCGATCATCGCCCTGGGATCCTCCTCGACCACGAAAAACGATGATGACCCACGTATCTCAAGCTATGTGAAAACACTCTGCAGAGAAATCAAGGCCACCAAACTGGAGTCTTCGAACAACCCTTGTCTTGAAACTGTCTTTTGTTGGCGCTGGCACGCCATCGCTCGTGCCACCACGGCTTGTTTTATCGGTTATTGAAGCATTGTCCTCTAAATTTGGGGTTTGCAGCGGTGCTGAAATATCCATAGAAATGGATCCTGGAACATTTGATGAGGTGAAAATGAAGGAGCTGATGGATTTGGGTGTGAATAGAGTGTCATTGGGAGTGCAAGCTTTTCAAGAAGAGTTACTGAAAGCCTGTGGGATAGCTCATGGGCTTCATGAAGTTTATGAAGCTGTTGAGATTATTAAGTCGTGTGGGGTTGAGAATTGGAGTTTGGACCTCATTTCTTCGCTTCCTCGCCAGACTCCAGATATGTGGCAAGAGAGTCTGCGGCTCACTGTTCAAGCACAGCCTACTCATGTGTCTGTTTATGATTTGCAGGTTGAAAATGACACCAAGTTTGGAATGCTGTAAGTTTAATATCATTATTTTTATTATTATTGTTGACCAGACAAAATGGATCTTTAGAGTTGCGATATCATTTCTCTTCATCAGAGGTCTTTGTTTTTTTGTTGTTGTGGATGTATCTACGGCCACCTCTCCATTTCCATTATAATGTCATGGAGTAGTGTGACCAACGTTTTTTTATTAAATAAATGTATAATGTCATATAAAAATTTCTAATGCAATTATCACATCCATCCAATTATCACACCGCATTACAAACGGGTACCTAGAAGACGGTCATCCATTCTGATTCAAGGTTATGAATTTGATAGGGGAAATGTTCAGTTATTTGCAAATGTACCACTTCATTGTCTTACCATTAGAATATTGTGTGTACAGATACACCCCTGGCGAATTTCCTCTGCTTCCGAAAATCAGTCTGCTGAATACTACAAAATGGCTTCAAGAATGCTAAGGGATGCAGGCTATGATCATGTTGGTGGCATACGTTTTTCTAGGCCTAGAAGTCTGAAAGAATACACATGTTACGTGCAGAATTTGGAGGATGGATTAGCGAAATGCTCCTGAAATAACCGCATAGATGCTAAGGAAATAGCCATGGATATCATTATGCTTTCTCTCAGAACATCTGATGGCTTGAATTTGAAGTCCTACATAGATGCTTTTGGTGGATCACTTGTACTTTCTATCTGTGAGGCCTATAAACGTTATGTAGAAAGTGGGCATGTAATCTGCGTCGATAATCAAGGAAGAGATATCGCATTTCATGAATTTAGCTCTTTGCTGACGAACGATCAGTGGAGAAATGAGGAGCTAGCACGTGTTCGGCTCAGTGATCCGGAAGGCTTTTTGCTGTCAAATGAGCTTATATCACTTGCATTTGGTGTCATAACTTCATAACTTGCTTATTTGTTTTTTTTTTTTATTTACAAGATATCCAGGCTTTCGCCTGACTTATCCTTGGGTGACGGAACCGGCCCCTCAACGCCGCCACCAGGTAAATCGAGGGATGTGCCCGAGCTGACAGACATCTGTGGGAGAAGACCTACAGGCCACGACCCCAGAGCACACCCCCACAATATTTCAGCAGGGAATGCGCTCCACACGGAAATTGAACTTGGCGTCGAGGGGTTACCCTACGTCACCACAGACCTTACCAACTCGGCTATGCCCCTGGGGGCATAACTTGCTTATTTGTTGCTTACGGCCGTTGTTGCTTCACTCTTGGAGCTCGAAGATCTTTCAGCAATCTTGTCAACTATACGAGGAAATTCATAAGATTCAATTATTCGAATACCATCAGTTAAGAATCTAGTATATAAATATTTGTGTAAGAAAGTCGTTAAAGGTGGGTGGTGCAGATGGTAGAGGGATGATAATTTGCTATGGGTCATGGTTTAGAAACCCAAATATCTATTTTCATAAAATTTTTGGATTTCTCATTCCATAATATTTTTGGATTTTTTTATGTCCAAAAAATATTTATTGGTAAAAATAATTTCATACTTATTTTTCCCATTATCTCATTTTTTTAATTTTTCATTTTTAAGCATATATTTTTTAAAAAAATATGTAGATATGCATTTTTAGTAAAAGATTATTTCTTTAAAAAAAATTTATTGGGAAAAGTTTTCTATATAAACTTAAACTCATTGTATATATTAATTTGAAATTTAGATTAAATAGCTTTTGAATTATTATACAAAGATTGAGAATGAAGTGGTGGTTATGGAGGAGAATGATATTGTTAAACAATAACTAACGAGTATGTCACATAATTATTTTTATACAAAATAATTATGAAAAATAATTTATTTTTTATACATGAACATTATGTGAATGGGTCACGGAAAATGAATCTCCAAAAATCATTCAGGGGCTACGCTCCCGAACCCTTACAACGTCTTCACCTCCAGCCTTGCTATACAAAATTCTTAGCTACGTCCCTTAGCGAACCTTTTATTTTCCTTTTATTTTTTTGTGTTATAATTCCGATTCACTTAACATTTTAGAATATTTAATTACATTCATGTCTTCACTACTTGGATTGCACTGCATCTATATATATAATCACGGGCCTAATAATTTGAAAAATTCAAATAAAGAAATGTTAGAAAATTAATCATAGAAGGGGACCATATAAATGTCTATTCTGACATTCATTTTCCAACTTTTATTATATATTTCTAAGACACAGACAATAATGGCGGTTGAAGGACCACTTCACATATATCTGCTGAGACTTCTTTATAAGAAATATCTTTGGCATTATCTATGAGCACTATCCTATGAGATACCACAACTTTTGGATGGGTATTCATTTCCAAATTTGTGTGAAAGATACTCATCTAAGAGTTGCTAATCTCTATGACGTAGTGTCAATGGGGGTAGCATAGAATATTTCTTTATTAATTTGTGTTTCGTGAATTTTGTCCAATATTTTAAATTTAATTGTCTCTCAAAGTGTCTTCTTTTGGATGAGCACTAGTCGTCTTAAAGGTGTCCAGAAGAAGTCAGACCTTAAATCTTTGATAATGAGATTATATAATTTTAGTGTAAATATGAAGTGATACGATAAAGAGATTAAAACGAAAAGGAGGAAACTTAATATTTTTTAAAAAAATATATATAAAATTTGCTAATGTTTTTAATTATTTGTTTAAGTCGAGTGAGACCCTTAAATTATAGTCGGGGCTCGGCTCCCGACAAAATCCCTTGTTAGGAAGGATGCCTAGGATCTGGTCAAGGGCTTACATCCAGTAATAGATCCGACCCTTCTGCTAATCTTGGTCATACTATACATGTACGTTAGCATCGAATTAACCAAATAATCATATTTTTGATTTGTAAGTATATACATATTTCTCCTGCAAGGGCAAGAAATCCAAAAAACAAAGGGGGAAAAAAACATAGCCTTAGACGTATCATTGTTTCATTTAAAAATGGTAAATGGCTAAAGGTGATAATAGATGAGCTCAATAAAGAATCTTTCTCTATTAAATAATCAAGTAAAGGCAAAATCTACACCAATAGAACCTATCATATTGCATGCAAGGAATCATTATTATTAATCCATCACATAAAAAAAATATAATGTACTACAATAAAATTTAAATTTGAAAATTTTATATAAAAACTTGAATTTTTCGCGTGAGTTCCACCCTATATATGCATGCACATGGCATTAAAGAGACCTCATTCATGTACCAAACTGCTAAAAAATTTCTTAAAATCCAAAACACACAACACACGCATTCATGGGTTCACTCTCACTTCACAAACTTCCAGTTGTTGAATTCACAGATGAAAACATGAAACAAGGGACAGAATCTTGGTCCAAATCATGTGAGGGCGTAGTTTCTTCCTTAGAAAAATATGGTTGTTTTATTGCCAAATATGATAAAATCACCCAAGAAATACACAATGGGGTTTTCCAATCATTACAAGAAGTGTTTGATCTTCCAACTCAAATCAAAGTTCAAAACAAATCCTCGAAGCCTTTGTATGGATATGTGGGACAAATCCCTTTTGTTCCTCTCTATGAGAGCATGGGAATTGATAACGCTAATACACTTGAAGGGATTCAACATTTTGTGGAAGTCATGTGGCCAAATGGAAATCATAGATTCAGGTATACTTCTCCACCAGGCAAATCACCATTATCGCATGTCTAGGTTTTAGCTATTGAATCATATATTTGATGCTATGATAATCCACGTAAATAGCCTTTAGCCAATAATCTTTAATTTTCAGCGAAAATCTCCTTCTCTACACAAAGTTAGCAGCAGAACTAGAACTTATGGTGGTAAAAATGGTGTTCGAGAGTTATGGAGTGGACAAGTACTATGAGTCCCACGTGGGATCAGCAAATTTTCTTTGTCGGGTCATGAAATATAGGGAACCTAAGACCCACGAAAACAAAATGGGCTTTGTCTCTCACACGGACAAGAGTTTTATGTCCACGATTCATCAAAATCAAGTCAATGGCCTGGAAATTAAAGCCAAAGATGGGGAGTGGTTTGGTGTTGAGCTTTCTCCTTCATCCATCGTGGTTATGGCAGGCGATGCAATTACGGTGAGTCCATTTCTTGGGAGTTATATCATATTTTTAAGACTATGTATGTACTTTAAAACATTGATAGAATCCAAGTTGAATTTGATTTGAATATTGGGACCAGGCATGGAGCAATAATAGGATACAATCCCCCCATCACAGAGTAACTATGGAAGGCAAAGAAGCAAGATATTCCATTGCACAGTTCTCATTCATGGAAGATATAGTTCAAACACCTCGAGAATTCATCGACGACAATCATCCCTTGCACTATAAGCCGTTTGATCATCTGAAGTTTCTTGATTTTTTCAGCAAAGATGAGAATAGGAGACTTGAGTGTGCCATCAAAACCTACTGTGGTGTTTGATTCTTAGAAATATATATATATATTTTTTTGTGTGTGAGTGAGTTTTCAAGAAAAAATTGCTTGTTGTGGTGTGTATTTAAGTGTGCGAGTGATTAAATAATGATGATTGTATTTAATTATTAGGACAAATTAAGTTCCGAACAAGTTTTATGTACGTGGGTTGTTACATTCGTTTATATTGAATATGAAAAACAAAACAAAAAAAAACTAAGGAAGTTATAAACTTTGGTTACGAAATTTATGTGCATGATTATTTATAAAGAAATCGTTGGATTTCAAAGTACAATTGGTTTTTTTACAACGTTGGTTTTATATCAAAATTAAGTATTAGTTCTGATTATATATCTTTTGATTTTTGGCAATCGTACTCATTTTTTTGTGGAAGTGCTAACGTGGTATTGCAAACGTGAGCGTCATGTCGACGCCACATTAGTCATTATTTTGATAACATAGATGTCCAAAATCACAATGAGACATAAGCTTTTAATTTATAACGATTTCATACTAATGCTTGAGTCTTGTAATACATATACGAGGAACACCATTGTAATCCTAAAATCAATATATATGTATTGTAGGACTATGTGTGTCGTAATTTGGTTTGTTATTTCTAACATTTATTCTTAATCTTTTTAACTTAGCACCTCAACATCATCTGACAAAAATTTGGTCTTCATGTCACATTCTAACATTATTTAATTTAATATTATTATTGAAAGACAAATGAATAGTTTTGGTCTTACTTTTTTATACATTTATATCACATTCTAATGTTGTCAAATTATATTGAAAGACAAATGAGTAATTTTCTGGTCCATCCAAATCTTGTTTGCTTTCATAACAATGCACTAATTGTAGATTTTATGTTATTATCATGTGACATAAGGCTTTTGACAGACTCAATTATGATGCACTTTTTTAACCAAATAATGTATTTGCTTTCCCTCTCTCAAAATAATTTGTACCTTTTTCTTTATATTTAATCTGACTCGACATAATTCTCTCTATTTTCATGTAGTCTATCTCAATTCATTAGATTAAATGTTTAGTTGTTGTTGTTTTATATATTTAATACCTTTTATTCGATAAATTAAAAAATACGTCAAATAGAAAGCCAAAATCTTTTAATAATAAGTGTCAAGAAATTTCTTATTGTGTTTGCAATCCCTTATCTCATTTTATTTAGGAATCAATAATAATTATAGTCCAATTAATTTGTATCAAGCATAGAAAAACTATTTAGAAGTACTGAAAAGAACATTGCCTACGTGTGAAAGGTGTATTAAGATTTTTAAAAATAAATAAGTCTTTCGTGTCTCTTTCGATTTAAGATTTTTAATTATGTTTGAAACTTGTGATAATATCATCACATGAAGTTCATATCGCAGCCAAAAACACAATCTAATTGGTGACATATTCACAATCTTGATATATATATATATATATATATATATATATATATATATATATATATATATATATATATATATATATATATATATTAAATGCGACTCGAATTCGAGCTTGCCCAAAATAAACATGAGCTCTTATAAATATATTTGCAACATCATTGTACATTCTTCAATTTTTAAGCCTTAAATGAGATACATTATAAAAATGATCCTATTATGAATAAGAACATTTATAATAGTAGTCTAAACTTTTAGGAATAATCTAATATAGTTGAAACAATTATTTATTAGTAAAAGTAGTCCACATAAATACTTTTCAATATAGTCACACATTAAGTATTTTTTAACAAAAGTGGTCCCTAAACCCTTAAAACATTTAAATCAGACTACTTTTGTTAAAATAATTTATGTTGAGTATATCTGATTAAATCTAAAGTTTGAAAATATTATTATAAATACACATATTGTATGAGACGATTCTTAAGCTATCGCTCGAGCTATTGTTTCATATGAGGGTTAACTAAGTACTAAAGCTGCTTGTCACCGTCGGCTTTAATGAAAGACTGAGAGCTAGTGAAAAAGGAGAGCCTTGCATTAGGAACTTGTTCGTTCTTGGGTCGGGTTCAAACTGGACTGAAGGAAGAAGGAATAGTTTACTCCGATCTTCTCCCTTTCAAGCTCTCTCTTAGTTAAAAAAATGAAAAAAAGGGGGCTATTTTCGAGTGTTTGGATGCACGTGTTTTGACCAATTTGATAATAAAAGCTTCCTATCGAGTGAATTTTTCTCTTGATGCGTGGATGCGGCATTGCCGGTCTGACTTATCTTCCTTACCGAATTTGATTCTTGATGCGTGGATGCGGCATTACCGGTCTGACTTATCTTCCTTACCGAATTTGATTCTTGTCCTCTAGAAGAAGTGAAGTTCCGATTCCATCCCGTTAACCTCTTCTTCCTTGAGACCTTTTCGTAATTTATCAATCTTTAGAAATTAGATTCCTAATTGCGAAAATCAAATTCAAATTAAAAATTAAAATAAAAAAATTATAGTAGCCAATATCAAAATCCATGTCATATATTAATGACCAGTCACAGCTCAAATAGAGTTTGGATCAACATCCATCCATCCCCTACCCAAATAACCACACCAACCAAAAAAATGAAAAACCCACTATAAAAAACACCTATACCCCTCTATTGAGTCTTCAAACCCTACTTAATTTCCCCCAAATCTCCCAAACAGTCCAAGGAAACTCTAAAAATTCATGGGTTCCCTTAACCCCACAAAAGCTCTCAATTCTAGACTTCACCAAGGACATGAAACCAGGCTCAACTTCTTGGTCATCTACATGCAAAGAAATAAGAAAATCCCTTGAAAACCATGGTTGTTTCGTAGCATTGTATGATAAAATTTCACCCCAACTTCACAAATCAATCTTCAAAGCAGCTGATGAATTATTTGATCTTCCCAGTGAAACAAAAGTTCTAAATATCAATGAAAAACCACTACCATGGTTATGTGGGTCAACTGCCCATTGTACCCCTCCATGAAGGGTTGGGGATTGATTATGCAACCACTTTGCAAGGAGCTCAAAGTTTTGCAGATCTCATGTGGCCTAAGGGGAACGATTCTTTTTGGTATCTTTCTTCTTTAATCAATGAAAAACGGTTCTCCGATATATATTTCAAAAGGAAAATTATGTGAAAATTTACTTCTTTTAATTTGTGCTTCCATTTCTTTCTTTCTTTTAGTGAAAGCTCAATGTCCCTTCTCCAATACAGTAGCAGAGCTAGAGAAAATTGTGATAAGAATGTTATTTGATAGCTATGGAGTGGAGAACCATGCCGATTCCCACATCGACTCAACAACGTATCTCCTCCGATACTTGAAATATCGAGCTCCAGAGACGGGAGAGACTACCATGGCCTTTCCCTCTCACACAGACAAGAGCTTCATCACCATACTTTACCAAAATTCACGTCTCTGGGTTGGAAGTCAAAGCAAGAGATGAAGAGTGGATTGATGTTGAGTTTCCTCCTTCCTCCTTCGTTGTCATGGCTGGAGATGCGTGCAAGGTGATGTTTTACAACATATTTTAAATAGGGTAAATTTTAAAAAGTGATATGATAGTATATGTAAGATTTCAAACTACTCCCAAACTTTTAACATTAATCAAATATAGTCCCACAAAATTATTTTTAATCAAAAATAGTCTCACATAAATATTTTCACAAATTAGTCTGATAATTGAATATGAGGCTTTGTGATAATTTTGATTAAAATTAAAGTTTGGGACGATATTGATTAAAAACAAAAGTTTTCAATTATTTTGGATTAAAAACAATTTTCATGAGACTATATTTGGTTAATCCTAAAAGTTTAGTACTAGTACGAGACAAATTTTTTTAAAAAAAATTTACCCTTTTAAATATAAAGTAATAATTGAGATATAATTCTAGTGGAATTTGGGTAAAGAATCAGGCATGGAGCAATGACAGGGTTCTTTCTCCAAACCATAAAGTAACCCTGGATAAGAATGGAAAAGAAACTCGATACACAGTCGCACTTTTTTCTTTCTTAAGCAAACCGGTGGAAGTACCCCGAGAGCTAGTCGATGATCAACATCCCCTCAAATACAAACCCTTCGTTCACGTCGATTTGCTGAAGTTTATGATACCGATCATGGCCGTCGATCCAAAGATATACTCAGAGATTTCTGCGGAATTTGAATTTTGTGTGCATGTATTATTAATGTTTATGTTTCTTTTTACACAAAAAAACTTTCAGATTATGTGTGTAATATTGAAATTAGTTTTTATTGAGTGGGTTTGATAATTAAATAACTTTTCAGATAATGTATACTCAATTATCAGCAGGGATGTGCAACGAGGCGGGTGGGACGGGTTGGTCCCGACCCGCTACAAAAATAAATGTTCTCATACTCGTCCTGCCATCTCTAATTATCAGAACAATCAGATAACTTTTAAAGCAGAAAATTTAACATTTTGGGACACAAAATATTTGAATTATTTGAGTCTCATGAGCTTAATTAATTGCTTTAGCTCTTACATGGTTTTATTGAAATGATTCATTACATGATATACATGTCCACTTAACTACTCGATGTTCTTTATTAAGGCAATAACTTGAAACAATGTTCACGAAATTCAAATATTTGAAACACTGAAATTGTGTGTTGAACACTAGAATTAATTAATTTGGCCGATGAAGGTTGATACCAAGATGATTGCGGATAATACAGCACAAAATGGCCTCGAGCATCCGGAGGTGGTCTTCGATCCTATCATATAAAAACAACAATTTTTAATTTATCAGCTCAAGATTTACACATAAAAAAATAAAAATAATTATTATTATTATATAATTCTGACCAGCCCTTGATCAATATTTCATTATATCAAAATCTTTTTTAGAGTGGTCAACAACGAAATATCTACGAATATAATTTAATTTTATGTTAAAAATCGATTTATTTTGAAGCTGAGAAATTGTCAATTTTTACACAAGTATTGCATATATAAAATAGAACATGTAAGAATGATTTAACGCTTATAATATTATTGGCTAATCTACCATCTGATTTTGGTGGAGGCGATGCTGAATGCGAACCAAGATCAACTCTACTGCAATCTGCTCCTACGCCACCTACAATAATAAAAATAAAAATAAGGGACTTGTATGCTCTGCTCACTAGGTGTGGCATCTCGTTGTGTTATACTATAATAAAAATTTGGCAACGAACTCCCATGGTTTGAAAATAGCTACGATTTTTAAAATCTGCAGTTTGTAAATAGCTACAAAAGACCCCTTCAATATATGTGCATTGTGCTATATTTTGCCAATCACAGAGAAGTGTTTATTAGTACATACCACATAGGTAAATTGTCAGTGGCTAAAAAAAACACAATCACAGATAAGTGGAAACTGAAATAAAGGATCTTACATTTCTTGAAACAAGGTAGGGCTGTCATGTTGAGTAAATTTGCAGACCCTTCGAAACATTGGCAAGAATGACCAATTCCATCTGGATGGCAAGTTCCATCGCCACACCATGCAATACTACAGGCTGAGGCCAACCATGTAACTTCATAAGTTTCTTCATAATTTGATCTTTATCAAGCATAGAATATTTGTACTCTCAACATTTTTAAATCATTAACATAAATTTTTATCATCTTATATATATATTTGTTCATATATAACATGCGTGTCTAATTTTTTTTATCTCTAAGACGCCACTAATAGAATATGAATCGATAATAATTACGGTCGAGAATATTGAATGGTGGTGGCGGAGATGGCGGTGGAGGTGGTGGTCCCGGAGCACGACTACCACAATGAAAATCCAATGTGCCTGCAAGCAGACATACATATATATGTTAACATCTACTAGTGAAATCATGTAACCTTTTTCGCCTATACTATAGGGGAGAACATTCAAGCGTATTCCCAAATTAAATAAATAAATAATTTCACGTACTATATATTTTGGTTCAAGTAAGTTTTAATTCACGAAATAAATACTCTAAATTGCCAACTTATAAAAAAACATTACCAGTTGTACTCTAAAAATTGAAAAAAATAAAAATAATATTTCATGAGCATACCCTTTTAAAATTAAAATAGATACATAAAATTCAAAAAAAAAAAAACAAACAAACCCTGGTGCACGAAGCTCCCGCTATGCGCGGGAGATGGGAAGGGTCGGGCTACTTTGGGGCCTAATGTACTCAATCTTTCCTTGCAATGCAAGAGGCTGGTAACATATACACTCAAGGTCATGACACCAGCTTTAACCATTGCGCCAAGAATCACACTTATACATAAAATTCAAATGTTATTTTATTTAACATCATCTGTGTGTGTGTGTGTGTAGAATTTATTTAGTATGAAAACAGATGAAAAAGGACTCACAATTTGGGATGACACAAGGTGGTAAGATGAGGGGACCTAATTGAAACTGCTTCCAACCCTGATAACAGATACAATCAAATCCTAGCAATGCACTATTGTTGCCAACACATGTTCCTCTCCCACAATCTATTTTTCCACATATATCATCTGCATCCATAACAAAAATAAATAACATTTCATTAGCCACCAGAAATATGCAAAAAAAGAAAAGAAGAGAGTTTTTGTGAATTACTTTGCGCATCTACGGGGATATGAAGGAGAATGAAGAACCAGAGAGGAACGAAGAATAGGATGGTAGTAAAGTTCAACTTGTGGCTTCCCATAATCTTTTGGCTTTTAAGAAAGAAGGGTAAGAGGAGAAATGGACTTAAAGAATAGAGCTAATATAAAAACTCATTGGAATATGTATAGACAGGCTTGCTCCTTGAGCAGGTGGTCGGAAAAAAAAAATCGAATTAACAATTCTCTTTTTTTATTATTATCAGATTTATTGACTTGCTCCAAAATTAAGTCACATTTACTTGCATTTTAAGAATAAATAGAGTCACAACTTACCGTGGTATCATTGATATGTACTTTACTCTTTGCAATTTGTAAATATACAGTTTCTGTAGCTTGAAATTAGGCGGTTTACTTAATATGATTTGCAAAATATAGCACACTACCACCTTACAAATGAGTGTTTTACACATATTACAAACCTCAGTGGGTAAACTGCATATTTTGAAAATCACAGGTGGACAAAATGTCTATTTTTAAACCATATGAGCGTAAACTGTCTATTTGAAAAACTACAAGGGAGTTCAGTTCGTTGCCAAAAACCCACAATAATAAAAAGTTTTTTGTGATGTGGTCTTGGGTATGTCAAACTTGTTACAACTTATAAATTGAACACCAATTATATTTTGGCCGTCTAAAAAAATAACACTCAGATATATCTAACTCGTATAGATGTGGTAAATGAATTTTTTAATTCTATCCAACCTTTTTCGGTTTATGCTATAAGTTGATATTACCAAAATTATCACAGCCCCACAAATACAAAAAAATTAAATTGGCAACGATGTTATTGATGTGGGATATTTACTTATTTTAAATGCTTCGGAGGCGGAGAAAGCCAAGGGACAGTGCAAGAGACAAAATCAACCTTTCTGGTGGCATTGAATTTCGAATGCATCGCCTTGTGCAACAATTTTATGCATCTTAACAGCAACTATATTTGTGTTACAAATTTAAATATAATCATTTAGCAAATATGTAACAAAATAACTAGTATATCATATTTCCTTGGATTTCAGACAAGTTTTTTTATATTATACAGTTTATATCTAGATATTCTCAATGTCGACGTCATAGTGATAGAAATAAGGGTTATTGGCAACGAACCCATGTAGTTTTCCAAATAGGCACTCATGTGGTTTGATAATATGGAGTTTACCCATGTAATTTTTAAAATATGCAGTTTATCACATGTGGTTTAAAAATAGGAAGTTTACCCCATGTAGTTTGTGAAAATATGTAATTTACTCCATGTAGTTTATGAATATGTGCAAAACACTCCCTCCATTTATGTTATGTTTTGCAAACCACATGAGTAACGTGTCTATTTTGAAAACAACATGGGTAAACTGTATATTTACAAACCACATGGGATATAA